>CM074924.1:23557120-23595287 GCA_037576815.1 Pangasius larnaudii | reverse complement strand
GTGTGTGTGTGTGTGTGTGTGTGTGTGTGTGTGTGTGTGTGTGTGTGTGTGTGTGTGTGTGTGTGTGTGTGTATCAGTCATAATATGCTAGTGGTTCACAGCTGAAAAAAGTTTGAGAACTACTTATGTGTTACATCAGTTCCACCAAATTCATGGTGCTAGTGTACCTGGCTAATGAAGTGATACTGATGTACAAAGGTTATTAATGATTCATTGAGTATAAGTATAACTCTCTAAATGATCAAGTGAGAGTATATGGACAGAACTGCAAATCATATCTTGCAAGATCCAAAAGATGGTAACTGTTCCATTGTGGCTTTTTAGTGGTACACCTGATGAGGCATTGGAGAAGCTCACTATTACAGACGCAGCAGCACCTTCAGAGTCCCAGACACCCACACCTGATTCCGAAAACACCACTGTGACAGACAAGAGGTATGAGTTATGTGTACATCGTTTATCATGGGTGTGTATATTAAGTGGCCGATGAGTATAGGTAAAAAGACATGGTGGATTGTGTAAACACAGACAGTCTGGAAAATGTAAAAAATAAATAAATAAAAATAAATAAAATACGGAAAAGGTATTAAAATATCTGGACTGTTTTGATATGGAAGGGGCAAAAATTGTTTTATAAATATTCTATTAGATATTGTAGTTTGTGTATGTGCATTCCCCTTTAAAAGTATTGGAATTACAAGGCCAATTCTTTAGTTTTTGCTATACACTGAAGACATTTGGTATTGATAAATGAGTCCATAGATCAGAATTTCAGCTTTAGTTAAATATTTAAAGCTAGATGTGTGAAATAACTTGGAACATGGCACCTTTGGTGTCAGTCCACCAGTGTCAGGTGTAACTGTACTTAAATTACTTTTCCCCTAAAAAAAAATAAATAAATAAAAAGTAAGTAATTTAATTACAGTTACTAACTTTATCATGCAAAGATAAAATTTGTTTTCTAATTTAATTTGGCCTCTTTAAATGCGTTAGCTGTGCGTGGGTTCGTTACAGGTGGCTGTGAAGTCGCTTAAGTTCAAGGATGTCAGCAGAAACTGTTTTGCTAAATGGAAATATTCCCATTACTTCATTTTTTGACACATAGTCAAGAGCATCACAGTAAAATATAAGCTATGTCCTGGGGAAAAAAACACCATTGCAGGCAAAACTTGATTTTATATGGGCAGTACAGAAGGTGTCTGAAGGTGAGCACAGAAAACTGATTGCAGGGTACATAGTGGAAGAGATGCTACTGCTGCGCACTGTACTCTTTGCTGAAAAGTTTAATGTTTACAGCTTGTTACAGGTAATGTTTAATTTATTAAGTTAATCTTATTTTTTTTCTTATTCAGATTACTTCTTTCAGAGTAATTCTCTTTGTCAACTAAAGAGGGTTACTTTTGTCAAATGATTACACATGCTCTTAAGCAGTTGTGTTGAAATACAGTAACTACAGTTTTATTATGGCTTACTGGGTCAGGAGTTGTTTTTGGTTTTATTAGCTCTTATTGTTAAGCCAGTTTATATCATTTGTTTTCATTTTTGTGCTAAAAAGGTTTAAGGCTATGGTTAATAGGCTAAACAATTCTATGTTTGACTCAAATTTAAAGAATTAGAAGAAGAGTTTCATTTCCATGTGATCCTGGTTGATACGGATTTTAAGACGGAATTAGTAATGTATAATGCATTTACTTTTCAGACAGAGTAAATAGTCAGTAATTTAAATATAATGTTGATCATGTAATTAGTAATGAATTACTTGAAGTAACTTACCCAACAATACAGACAACACAATTTTTAGGTGAGCAAAAGTATAGGAACAGACTTAAAGTAAATTGAAGTAAATAACACTTAATATTTGGTTGCATAGCCCTTGTTTGCAGTAACTGCATCAAGCTGGTGCCCCACTGACAAACTGTTGCATTCATCTTTTTTGATGTCTTTCCAGGCTTGTAGAGCAGCTTCTTTCAGTTGTTGTTAGTTTTGGGGGGTTTCTCTTCAGGAGGTGAAATGCTGCTCCATTGGATTAGGGTCTCGTATCACGATAGCCTCAGATTCTTGTTCTTGGCTGACAGGAGAGGAACATGATGTGGTGCTAACTGGATGTTTTTTCTTTATTGCACCTCTCTGAGAAACGTCTAGAGACTGTTGTGTATGAAAATTCCAGGATATCAGCAGTTATAGAACTACTCAAACCAGCTCATCTGGCACCAACAATCTTGCCATGGTCAAAATCACTGAGATCACATTTTTCCCCCATTCTGATGGTTGATGTGAACATTACCCAAAGCTGCTGACCTAATATTCTTCCTAATAAAGTGCCTATAGTTCTGTCTGTGTGTATCTGACATTAGTCAACCCAACAACTCTGAGTTGTCTATTTCAGACACTGTTCATGGGCTACACACTTTCCCTACCTAACATGAAGAGTAGGCAGCGCTAATTGTATCTGGGGGAATCTTCACTTGAAGTTTGACCCCCCTAGGCTAAATGCCATTGGTTCCTCTCAAAGCTCTCCCCTCAGAGTCACTCATACTTTCCTATTTAGGTGGTAGCACTAATTTACATGAGAAGCATTTACCTACACGTTTTGTCCTTCACACAATACTGCTGCATCTGTCACCAAAAGGACCTGAAAAGGACCCTTCCATTTAGTTTCTAGCAGAGCAGCTGTGTGGTTTCTCATCATTACCCACTGTCCAAGTGGACAATGACGTGCCCCAGGTTGTGGGTTCTTGCCATGTCTCCCAGACACACTGCTGAACAGAGCTTGCAGAGCCACTGAGTTCTTGGCAACAGTCTGAGAAAATTATCTCTGCTATTCCCCATCTGGGAAAGAAGTCTCTGACTAGTACTTTAGTGGTGTGCAATGGTATTCACGTTTAGGTTGGGTATGCTTCAGCCCAATGTGAGAACCCGACCACTATCAACACATCCTGCTTTCTGTGACAGGGAGGAAGTGTGATGTAGTCCACCTAGAAATGATTGAATGGTTCTGCCATGTGCCAGTATGTGGGCAGCAGGAGTTTGTGCTCCAGCAGTTTTTTTTTTTTGTTAGCTTGATACAACAAACGATATGTCACAACATGAAATGCATGAGCACAGAACTTAGAATTCCACCATGTTTAAAAAAATTGATGGAACATGTTCTGGACACCCATGCGTCCTAGACTGTGGATTTGTTGGGCCAAATATGGCAAAAAAATACCTCAGAAGCCATGTACCTCCCCTTTAGTACAGACACCAGCAGAATTCAGACATGCATCCTGGTCCATCCAGGACCAGACCTCTAGTACAGGAGCATCAGAGTATATCTGCAGCAGTGAGGAGCATACCTGCTGGATGTCAGAACTATCATGAGAGGTTTTAATGGCTGCAACCAACACATCAGAGAGGTAGTAGGCCGTCTTGGCAGCAGCATCAGCCATAGCATTACATCAAGCTTCATCTGTGTTTGGGAGACAGTGCGCCCTGGTCTTTACCACAGCTAGTCAGGCTGGAAGTATACACGCTTACAGCAAATGAAACAAAGGAGGCGTGTTTAATCGGTGTACCAGCCACAGTTAGAAAAGCATGCTGATGCCAAATGTGCCCAAAATTATGAACACCACCAAAATGCATCACGAATCCACATAGATGGTAGCAGTGAGACCTGATGCTAGAACATAGGCTTTAGTCAGGCCACAAGTTCAGTGACCTGGGCTGAGAGGTAATCAGGGAAACAACCCTGATGGGATGAACAGATAGTACGTTTGCGTCCATTCAAAATCTGTGCTGTGCCATCTGTAAACAAAATCATGTCTGGATATTCCAGAGGAGACTCAGAAATGGCCAAAGGCAGTGTGTGAGAACACTGCACAGTCATGATCACCTTGTGCACACTCATCTTGAGTATCAGACATTCCAGTCATCATTAACGATGAGGGATTGGTGATTTTAGCCTGTTGACTGCTAATGTTAGGAGTTGCGAGAGCCAGCCAGTTGTTCCATCTCTGGGTAGTGATGGCGATCACACAAGCTGAAGACAAATGACAGAAATGACAGGAGTACAGGCGGGAGGAGGAAGTCATCAGTGACCACCCAGAGATGCCAAAACTGTTGTAAAATTTTCAGAAGTCAGAATCAGGAACCAAGAGAACATCCAAGAGCCAGAATTGAGAAGTATAGGAAATGTATTACATGCATGCAAAAAGTGAAATAAACAAGAGAGAGTGATAGGTACTAATGGTCTGATCATTGATAGTTTCTATGATTCAAGAGTACGGTTGGTATCTGGTCTGGTTCTGTCTGGTCTGATGTGTCTATAAAAAACACCGTTTAAATACAAACATTTACAAATCCATAATAAGGTAGACCAAACAATGTAAGAGGGCACCCTCAATAGCACATCTTCACACAACAGGGTCCTGATACTTATTCTCAGGATAACATGTTTACGTGTCAAAGTTACAATATGCAAGTCATCATGATCATATTGATTTAAGAAAGCTAAAATGAACATAATCAAATAAACTAGAAAAACATCCCAGATTGACTTGGGCAGTCTAAAACCTTCCACTTTTTTCCCCTGTTGTGTTGGCAGTGTGTTTTGGGTCGTTGTCTTTTCCCAATTAGACCAAATTAGACTGGATGCATTTCTCTTTAAATTGGCAGACAGAATGTTTCTGTTGACTTCTGAACTCATTCTGCTGCTACCATCATGATTTTCATCATCTATAAAGATTAGTGAGTCTGATCCAGAAGCAGCCATGCAAGCCCAAGCCATGACACTACCTCCACCATGCTTGACCCATGAGCTCGTATGTTTTGGATCATGAGCAAATCCTTTCTTTCTCCACACTTTGGCCTTTCCATCAGTTTGGTAGAGGTTCATCTTGGTGCCAGAACTTTTGTGGCTCATTTCTGTATTTCTTTGTGAATTCCAATTTGTCCCTCTGATTCTTACTGCTGATCTTGTGGTATGACCTCTATATTTCTGCTCTCAGAGTCTTCTTCAAATGGTGGATTGTGATTCCTTCACTCCTGCCCTGTGGAGGTTGCTGGTGATGTCACTGACTGTTGTTTTGGGTTTTTCTTCACAGCTCTCACAATGTTTCTGTCATCAACTGCTGTTGTTTTCCTTGGTTGACCTTTTCAATGTTTGGTTATTAATACACCAGTGGTTTCTTTTTCAGGACATTCCAAATTGTTGTATTGGCTATTGCCCAATGCTTGTGCAGTGGCTCTGATTGATTTTTCCTCTTTTCTCAGCTTCAGAATGGTTTGCTTTTCTCCTATAGACAGCTCTCTGGTCTTCATGTTGGTTTGTTCTTTTTAACAACAAACACAGTCTTCACAGGTGAAACCCGGGGATCAAACCAAGAGTAGACATTCAGAGCTATTTATTGTTTAAACAATCAATCTAACACCTGGGCAACAAGAAACTCCTGTCAGTCAGATGTTCCAATATTTTTTGATAACTTGAAAAATGGGTTTAAACAAAAGGTGTCGTGCTAAGTTGTTTAATACATCTAGATGTAAATATGAGGAAATGATAGCTGAAATTCTGATCCATCATCTCATGTTCATCTTTTGATCTCAAACTTGGATTGAGTGACTGAACTTTGTCTGCAGTGTATAGCAAAAACAAAAGAATTGGCCTTGCAGTTCCAATACTTTAGGAGGGACTGTCTATTGATTTTATGTGGTATATAGAAAGTATTCAAATTTCAGAATATAATTTTAGAAGTAAGCAAAGAGCAAAGAATTTAAGATGGGCAAATTTTAATATGCATTTTAATCCTTTATCAGAGATTCTTCTAATGTTTGTTGTATAAATAACCTTGTTTATTCTGATTATATCCCTATACATGTTTCTTCATTGGCTATATTTTCATACATAATTTGATGCAACTGTCTTTATTGAGTTTGGTGCGTAGAGCGGGTAAATGTGATACTGACGTAACTGAAAGTGGGCAACCCACAAGTCTGAACATCAGTAGGCTGAGATCTGCTTTACTTTTCACACTTTTTTTCCCTGACTTTTTTCTTTTCTTTTCCCTAGACTTGACGCACAATCTGAAACCACACCCAATGGACCGATCTGAAGACTTTTAAAGTGAAGCCAGACAAAAAAAAAAAACCCATTTGAACCCACTTTTTGCCACTTCTGTTCTAACTCTGAAAAACAATACCACTTTTGGTGTTAAAGTAAAAATGCTGCCAAGTTGTTGAACATGGATTCTACCAATCAGCATGCACCACTGAAGGAAGAGGGATGTGTAGCACACACCCAGTAACCAGAACAGTGCTCACAGGGGCTTTTATTTCTTTCAACTTTGTATGAAATTTGCAGTTTTTAATGTAGCAGTTATGGGTTTATTTTTTTCAGTTACAAGATCATTAAGCATTCTATTTTTCTTTGTTAAAATCTTTTAATTCATTAATTACATCCAGCCCAAGCACAGTAACAGAGATATGAAGGGCGTTGTAGGAAAGCACAGGATACTGAATCATTATATAATGATGCCTCACCCCTGTCTTCACTTTAAATTAAATTGTTGTTAATATGCACTTATGCAAGCCTTCAATGTGTATTTAAACACATCACATAGATTGTTACAGATAGGTTTGTGACATCTGTAATAACTTTCCTACACCTCTCCTCCACAATAAAACTCACGCATGTAAATGAATCCCATCCAAATAGGGCTATAGTGTCACTTCTCATGTGCAATAATAACATTTTAGCTCTAGAGTTTCAAACCACACTGTTAGCACTGATAGTGAGGTGTACTGTTTCAGGTTCTGATCTTTTTGCAGAGCATTATAAATTGTGTGTACAAAAGCATTCGTTGGCCTTCTGACTATACAGAATTTTGCCCTTTTTTCCCTCTTTTCAAATCAACAAATTTCAAAGTGTATCTGTTTGTATTTTCTAACATACTGCTTTACCTAAATATTTGTGTTCCCTGAAAAAAAACATTTTAATGTAGAACCTTGCCTTAAGTCCTTTAACTGATACCTTTTCAATCACAAAAAGCAAGCGAGAGTTGTTAAGTGGTCTTTCTCTGTACCTAAGCATGAAGAGAACAACTCCCACACCGTCTTCCTGTTTCTCCACAGCCTCATCTGTACATCTGCATCTCTGTTTAGACCTTTTTGTTGTTACTAGAGGCAAGGCAACAGTGACAGTCACATGTACATAGTAATTTATGTGATAGTTAAGAACAAAAATGCATTACTGCTAAAATGACTGTTCGTTTAATCATCACCTATGAATCTTAATGTACTTGTTTGTATCAGGATCTTCTGGCTTGTTTCTGTTGATCATATCTCAAAGCTTAAGGATTAGACGATCGTTTTCATTTTTCCCTTTCAGTATTTATTTTTTGCAGAAACCTACCCAACCTCAATGCTGTGTAACTCTGTTATTACAGGCTGTTAATTCTCTTCCTCCAACTGTTAAAAGCCTTGCTCCACTGTGTTTCTGCATCTCACACTTTCCGTAGGCTTGTTTCCCAAAGCCAGAATATGTTTAGCCAGTAAACCTTTATTTATCACCATACAGCAGGTGAAAACAGAAATCGAACACATTCTAATTTGTGACATTTATGCATCCCTAATCCTCTACAGTTAACGTTCCTGTGTTTGGATTGGTTCTGTGTGTAGACAGCTTTTATAGCCGTATATACATGCAACGGTCCAAGACCACCATATCAGGTCATATATTCATCTAAAATATTTTAGTTGTTTCAATCAGTTTCTTTTATTAAATGTTCTGATATCTATTCATTCATTCATCTTCAGTAAAAGCTTTATCCTGGTCAGGGTCGTGGAGGATGCAGAGCCAGTCTTGATAACACTGGGCAGCAGTCCATCGCAGTCCACTGAGAATTCAGTAGTGAATAAAGCTGCCTTGTGGTCATGTTTCCCCAATCCTCAGCCATTAGTCAGCCTATCAAAGGTGCATAGAATATCCAGGATTGGCTCCAGGAAGATGTCAGTCTTTTTTTTTTTTTCTTTTTTTCTTCTTTTTTTTTTTTTTCATCAAAGCTTGGGTTTTTTCATGGTTATGCCTTACAGCCATATCTGAGCAATGCTACATCATTGAGCTTCACAAGACTGCATTATTTTGAATGATAATTATAATGGAAAGATTAATTGGTTAATGGTTGTGTAATGAGATGCATTTCCTCACAAATTACAGCTAGAAAAAAAAAAAAAAAAAAAAAAAAACATTGACATGTATAGACTGTGTCTATGCATGGCATTCTCAAGGCCTATATATATATATATATATATATATATATATATATATATATAAAATGTATGTATTTTTATAGATATTTTGAGTTTTGTTTGATAAAGTTATGTTCAGTATCATATGAATAAATCTGTTATCATGAGAACTCATTTTACTATGCATGAATCTGTAAGGGTCAATATTCTGGCCACAGATTAAGTTATATAAGGAAAACTGGAAGCAGGAAATTGTTAATGAGGAGTGAGTCCAACAGGTAGCACACCATAAAAACTATATATGTTATGTTTGATGATGGAAGTCACAGAACCACTCTTTAAACAACATTTTAAAGGGTAATGTTTCACAAACTGTCTGAAACTCCTCAGCAGCACTGACTGTGGTCCTGGATGGACAGAGAAATGACGGCTTTTGGTCAGTTGGTGGAAACTCCGTGCTGTAGTGATGTGCCCCACAGCAGAGAATTTAGGTTGATATCACCCTCATATTTTTTTTCAATTGCTGAAAAGCTTTAATCAGTTTAGACTATGCAGACGGTTATTAGAAGTAGATGTAGGAGATACAGTATTCAATCAGATTTGAGGGAAAGTCTTGAAAATGCAAACCAAAGAGCATGCTAAGGAAATTAAAGTTATAGACATGCACAGGATGTAGGAAAAGGCTACAGATAATATCCATGTGTTTGGATATGCCAGTGAGCACTGCTGGATCAGTGAGGAAATGGGAGCTACATCACCCACTGAGGCACTGCCTAGACAAGGCTGTCCCTCAAAACTCAGTGTCACAGCCGGGAGGGGACTGGTGAAGCCCCAGTGAAGACAACCATCACTCTGAAGGAGTGATAGAGTTCAGTGGCTGAGACTGGAGTGCATAATATATAAGGTGCACCAGCCAACAGTATCGAGAACTCTGCATACACCTGACCTGTATGGGAGCGAGGCTAGGAAGAAGAAGCGATTACTGAAGAAAAACCCACATCAAATCATGTCTGGAGTGACGCATTTGAAATATGGTATAAGTTTTTGTGGTCAGATGGGACAAAAAATGGAATTTTTCAAAACTGTGTGTGTGGCACAAATTTAACACTATCCATTCCTCAAAAAATCACCATCCCAACAGTGAAGTATGGTGGTGGCAGCATCATGCTCTGGGGATGCTTTTCCTCTCTTCTGAAGGAGGGATGGATGGTGCAAAAAACAGGGAGACACTGCTAAAAAAAAAAAAAAACTAAAGCTTGAGTGAACATTTACCTTTCAGCAGGACAATGAGCCCAGACACATGGCCAAAGAAACAAAGGAGTGTTTCACCAACACAAGCCAAAGTTCATATCTTAATCCAATTGAGACGCTGTGGTACTGTTTTAAAATTGCAGCCCAAAAGTGTCATCCAACCAACATGGAGCAAATCTACCTGAAGAACAGGTGAAAATCCTAAACACAGTGTGAAGAGCTGGTAGGAACGGATCCCAACATACTCAAAGCTGTTACTGCAGCAAAAGCTGATTCTACCAAGTACTAGTCTGAAGGAGGGTGTTCAGTTTTAAATTAAGAGCATACTGGTTTGCACTAAAAATACTGGCTGGAACAGTCTGTGTGTCATTTGTAATCCAGATGAATCTGATGACTTTTAAGGGGGTTGAAAACATTTGCAGGGCACTGTATACGGTCACGCTTAGGCCTAGGTACTCTACCATCTATACAGTGTACATTTCTTGTATCACTGTACCTTTGTAAATATCTGTAACTATTTTGTCTTCTGGGAAACATGTAAATATCTTATGTAGCTTCAGAAGGGCAATACTAAATGAAAAAAATTTTTTTTTAAAGAAATAACGATTTACACCAATCATCCTGTTCAAAAGTTTACCCTTCTTGAGCATCAGTGAATGTTTGCAGCTTTTGTAATAGTTGTGTACGAGTCCCTCGGCTGTCCTCAGTGTGAAAAGACGGATCTCAGCATCATAGAGCTGCTGCTGGAAATGAGTCAAATATACAGAAGATGCTGGAAAAGCAGAGAATGTGCAGGACCTGGAGGATTTGTCTGAAGAACAGTAGGCAGTTTAACTGCTCAGGACAAACAAAGGCTTCATGAACAACTATCACAAAACTTAAAAACAGTCGTCAATCATCAGATCAGATTAAGTTTTGTGATCGTTGTTCATGAGGCCTTTGTTTGTCCTGAGCAGTTAAACTGCCTACTGTTCTTCAGAAAAATCCTCCAGGTCCTTCACATTCTCTGCTTTTTTTTCTCTAAATCAAGTGTATGTAAACTGTCGATCTGGTTCATTTGTGTAAATTCAGTTATTATTGTCTTGTGGACTAGATGTAAACATATGCTATGTGAAAGAGCTTATTCAGGGCAGAACAAAAAAACAAAATGCTCTTATTTTTTAATTATTAACATTTTGCAGATTCTTGTAAACTTATGACCCCTAATGTACTTCATGGAGAAACAGTGAGAGTGAGACATTATTACTGTGATGTCAATGTCCTCACTCTGTTATAGTCTTATAGCCCTGTGTGATTTGTAGAACTAGTTCTTTAAAAATGAGGTCTAGCCCTTGTAGCCCTTGACACAGTACCAGTACTCATCATTCTGATTTTTTTTGCAGAATTGAGCAGCAGATTCATAATGGAGGCAAAGACTCTCATCTGATAAACAGGAAATGGCGATTGGGAACTTAGTCAGCAGCACACTGTTCCCCATGGGAAGTTCAGAGCATGGCATACACAGTGAGTACCTGTATATGTCCACATTGTAGTTTAAGGGCTGTAGTATGATGTTACAAGGGTCAGTACATTTCTCCGTTCCCTGATTACCAAGTCATTCCTGATTCACCGCAGTAACATGTTTGGAGTGGTGTTGTGAATTGACTGTGTAGTTAGTACACGTGTGCGTGTCATCTGAGTTTATATGGAAGAGTTTAATGTTTGCTTTTGTGGTGGAAGTTTGCGGGTTGTGCGAGAGTGAGAAATGGGTTAATGTTCAGTGAAGTGTTTGAGAGCAGCTGAGAAAAAAACTAATACAGATTCAGTCCAGGTTACAAGTGAGTTTGTTTTTAATAGCTGAAAGATGATTGGTATATGGGCACAAAATCCTTTTTGGATAGGTACAATAAGGCACATCATTAGTTTTCTTCTAACTTAAGCAAATCAACCCCTTAAAAATAGTAGTTTTAATGAAGGAAAGATGGTACATGGTAGCTAGATGCCATGTTTAAAAAGAGTCAGAAAATGGACCTGCACATCACAATACAATCAATGCACAGCAGTGCACACAGATGGAGGGGGTCAAGTTTATCCATTACATTTCAATTAAATGCTAAAACAACATGTCGCTCTGCATTTGATGAGCTGCAGCATAGCAGCAGACGAAGCTGATGTAAAGAATATACAGTATGCTTTTCCCCAATACATCATTCCATACTAACACTGCCTGATGTATCCATGTGTGTGTCTTACTGCTCCTACTGCTCATCTTTCAATCTACTTGTATTTTTAAAAGCTGAAACATTAAAATACTTAAAAATTCAGTATTAAAAGTGATAAAGCTACACCAGGATTACTGATATTTCCATTTCCACAAATGGTCACACATATAAAGACTGAAAGAGTCACCAGCCTCTCAGTAGGTCTGTATGTGTGTAGGTGTAAGGAGACTGGAGGATACACGAGAGCTATTGAACTTTTAACAAGGGACTGGTTGTTTTCAAATCCATTACTGTAGGGGACACGACAATGAGTAGTGGAGTATGTCCCAGGCTGGGCTTCACAGCAAAAGATTTCTCTGATGCTGTTTAGTGCCACAGAGCTGTTGATAATGCTAAATTCTCATGTGGCAATACGCGGTCTATGCAACACTGCAAAGATATAAACAAGTGTGTAATTCACTTTGCATAACAGAGAACAGGACCTGGACACTACAGGAATAACAGGTCCTCTGATTACGCATGGAAATAACAAAATGACACAGGCTCACATCCTGGAGGCTTGTGTTTTTCCTTTTCTACCTTTTCTAGCTGAAGAGTTGAATGTGATGTGTTCAATGAGGTAGAATGATCAATTCTGTCATGCTGTGGCCCTCCAGTACTGCAGTTTGCCACCCAAATTGCAACAGACAATAAAATAAATACATCAATAAAATAGCAAGGTTGTGTATGTTCATAAAAACAACTTGAAATTTTAACATTCACTTGCATCCAAACACCCAAGTAATAAAAGGATAGATTTTACTCTAAGCCACAGATAATCCTTACAAACACCGAAAACACGAGCAGTAGAGCATTTAAACATAAACTTAACCTAAACAATTTTCATAAACATCCATCTTAGGAGAAGAAACTTTGAAAGCTAGATTAAAGTGCAATGAGCAAATTAATGAAAGGGCTTTAGCATGTGATGAGCCTCATAATTATCAAAATGATTGTTTATGATGCTTTACTGAAAAAAAAACCCCTGCAATGTAGCTGATACAGGACGTTACTGTAGGTTCTGAGTAAAATAAAAAGTCAAACACAGGTAATCGTTTTACCTCGGAATGTATATAAAAAAACAAACATGCTTTTCAAAAAACAAAAAAATCCATCCAAGAAGCTGTAGCAGTCTGCACCAGTTTCACATTCTTTCAGCATTAAAAAGCGTAACGCCGTTTCACTTTTTAGGTATAAAAAAAAAATCCTACATATACATAGCAAAACCTTTTCACTAATCCCGAGCACAACTACCACGTACCAGTTTTATACCGCATATTCTCATCACGTCCTGCCTGCGAATGTTCTGATTTCCACCATTCCCTTTTATACCGTAGCTACGCTTATGATGGGCAACGCTAACATGCTGTTAATTATAGCTCTCTGATACTCATTACATAGTTCTATGATTCTGATACATAATCTCATGATTGCGAGTTGCTATGAAAAGCCATAATCCCGTATGACTGTAACGCGACATACAGCTTGCCTGTCAGCTCATAGGCTGGTGTTCAGATTGCATATTCATGAAGTTAAGAATCTAGGATCTGGAAAAGTGAATTCTATGGAAGAACTTTTGTTTCGATTGACTGGACACGCAGAGAATCTACAGCATTTGGTCCAAGAGGAGTGATCTAGAGGACTTCAGTCGTGTTTCCGAGGAATGCATCCCTCCATTTCCAGAACTTCTGGCCAGCCTTCATACTTGTTGACCTCAGCATTGTTCTTAATATACTGAGAACATTAGAAGAGTTACATTTAGTTACATTTCTTTACACAATTAACCTCACAGAACAGCCTTATCAACACCAAAGGAAAGGAAAAGGTGCCAATTCTGAGACACGTTGTCTTCTGATAATGATCAAGATGGAGATTAAATTCACCTGTTCAAAAGGACTCTTTGTTTTGATCCCTTTTCCTCCAACGAAGAGCCAGTTGTCCCTGAAGCTTAGTGAATTGATATAGGAGCTGCCTAATGCTGATATTAACTTCCGTGCGTCACTATTAAGTCTGTTTGAAAGAGAAAAAAGAAGGTTATAAAGAAATTTATATTATTATTAATTTTACCTCCTGAAAGCCGATCTCCCAAATAAAATCTGAGTAGTCTAGGTTAAGAATGCCCCCCCTTTCAATACTGATCATTAAATTACATTTTAGATTAAGTTTTTTAAAAGTCACTCATTAAGTAGTTGTTCCTCTTTCGGCCGCTCCCTTTAGGGCTCTCCACAGCGGATCACTGGACTGTGTATTTGATTTGGCACAGTTTTCATGCTAGATGCCCTTCCTGACGCAACCCTCCCCAGTTTTGTCATTTAATATCTTTCAAAATTCAAATTTACACACATTACAATGTCATTTGACTTTGTATTTATAAAAAGTGTGTATTCATAAACAAAGATATGCTTGAAATGAAACTGAAAGGGGAAAAAAGTATTTGTACATCACAAATTACAGACATTAGCACTTTATTGCATGTGCCTTTGTTGGCAATCACGGCTTCAAGACATCTATGGCAAAAAGTAATTAGGATTTTGCAGCACTGTGTTTTAATTTGGCCCATGTCAAGCTGAATTTTTGCCCAAGAGTAGTATTTTAGTTTCATCTGTTCAGAGTATTTGGTTCCAGAAGAGTTCTGATTTGTGTAAACACTTTCAGACGCACATCTCCGTGCTGCGTTTTCAGCAGAGGAGTTTAGTGTGAGGTTTAGGAACGGAGATGATTACAGTGCTGGTCATTGCTTATCGTTCTCCGTGTAACTGTTGCTGCTGCTGGGGCGAGGGTGTGAAGTCGTGTGTGGTTCACCTGTCCTGGGACGGGTCACCTGTCTATTGGACTAACAGGGATGTGAAAGCTTCCTGAACAATAGCAACATCTTTTATAATGAGGTATTTATAACCAGGTGCAGTTTGCACAAGAACATTTTTTGCAGCATTTATATCTAGAATTTAATTTATTTTTATGTAACCTTTATGTATATATTTTTTTGTGTACAATTTGCCCATGTAGTTAATTGTTTTAAACATATCTTTGTTTATGAACACACATTTTTCTGTTAATATTTCTAAGTACAAAGTTAAAGCACATCATGGGTGTAAATTTGAAGTGGATATTTGCACTGGAAGTACATTAAATAACAAAAACAACAGAATCCGAATATTTACTTATATTTACCGTCACTGTAAATAAACGATTAAGAGAACCTACTTTGTAGAAGAGTCGTCAAAAGTAGCCATCATGACAACTGTTCCATCTTCAATATCCTTCAAAAACTGGATGAGTGGGTTGACATCTGAAAAAAAAAGACCAAAAATGAAACAAATCAAATTTCAATAAAATTAATTTTCTTACCATATTGCCATATCTAACAATATCACTATTACACATATGAGAGTGTGGAATATTAAATTGTTTGGGAGAGGAATTTATACACAAGTGTTTGAATAGTCATGAATTCTTCCTAAAATTCATTCCATCAATTGGTGACCATTAAGAAACCTAGAGTCACCTAAACTAAACCCTTTTATGATTGAAACCTTTTTGAAGAATACTATTATATATTATTGGAGACTTGACAACCAAATGTTATCGTCATACAATATTTAAGTCTATATGCAAAAGCAGGCCAAATCATTTGCAGTTTTCCAACAGCATTTTATGGAACCACAACAACTAATGTATTAGTCAACACAGGAAAAAAAAGTAAATACTTAAAAAGCTTTGTAATATATTGTCTGGGAAACTGTAAAGAGTCTAAATCACAAAGTCTCTTGAAACTACCACTACATACCACTGTATGCTCAAGTAATGTTATATTGAATATGTTTACCCAAAGCAATCAAGACACAATCACAAACTCACAATCAGTGAAACCATAATGTGTGATATATAGAATGTGTGTGTCTGTGCTTGCATTAATACATTACCCAGATTATATTAATCAAATTGAACAGATAATGCGTCATTAAAAAAGTCAAAAAACCTTTCTTCATGGTTTGCATGGACACCACTTCGGCAGGCTACACGTGTGGGTAAAGAATGCTGGATTCCACTCAGTGGATATTGTTCTCGTGGATTATTTTTTCTCAGTCCTGCTGGATTTGTTGTTGGATTTATATCTGCTGTGCTGTTTGCCTGTTTGGAGATTCCTCAAAGCCTCCTCACTTTGAACAAAGGTATGTTTATTGTTGCAACAAATGAACTGGCCATAGACAATGTGTGCACACAAGGACTGAGCGCAATTCCAATGCATTGGTTGCCAAATGACTGATGGACAATATTTGTATATAATCGATGAATTGCATGGTTGTGAACTGTTTGTGAAATGGAAAAGTGTTGAGTTTACGATGTTAAAAAAGGTTGATACACTGCATGGACTACAAAAAGCTAAGTGGACTAAAGTTTCAAAAATGATAGAGACAATTAATAGGCTGATGTGTGATGAATACGAATCTGAGGTGAGTTCTGCCTCTAAACATTTTAATAAGTTGTGTTCAGAAGCTAAAGAAACACATGACTCATTGTTAATTTTGTTACCTGATGATGAAGCTGAAAAGCATAAAATATGGTTTAAACCAAACAATGAATTTATTGAACATGTGAATGTGTGGCTTTTTGAAAGTGTAAAATGTCAGAAAACATCTGAAATGGTGTCTGACATGGTTCATGTGAATAATGATGTCAGTCCTGAAGATAGTGTTTCAAATGTGTCAAAATGTGCAAGGTGGTATACGTAGCTCACACAGCAGTAGAAGCGTGTTCACTGTTTCTGCACGTAGCCAGGCCCCTTATGGCACGCGCCTCTGCATTAAAAGCCAAACGTGCTACTGAAGCGCAGGACGAGGAGTTACGCAGAAAAAGGGAAGTTGAAATAGTGGCTTCAGCGGCAAAAACTGCTGTCTTGCAAACCTCTGACAATCAAACCAAATGTTCACGCAATGAAAGTTCAAAAATAAAAAACAAAATTCAAATGGAACTCTTGAAAGGCCAAAATATTTCGATCCTCATGCAAATGAATAAGTGCCAGTAAATTCAATGCCAGTGGACACAACTGGAGTATCATGCAGTGTTTCTGCTTCACAAATCGCATCAAGAAGCCTAAGGAAAGGACTGACAGACCAACAAGGATGTAAAGCTTATGAACAGTTTGATGTACATGTTTCTTAAGAGCAACAAGGCAATAAGGGGGCCTCTGAAGTAACACATTCTTCCCTCAGAGAATGAACATCTGTTTGAAATTTTAAAAAGACGAGGAGTTAACAGTGTATCTTGTACAACAAGTTCAACCACATATTCTACCAAGAAGAGAGTCCAGTCTTTGATGGTAATTGCAATTCTGCAAAACATTCCATTCATCAGAGCATATGTAATAGTTTCAGATTAAAGGATTAGAGAATTAATGTGATAAAGTTACCTTATAAACTGAGAGAACAATGGAGAGCAAAGGCTTGTGAGACTATGGATTTGAGGCAAGGCAGAGCAAAGTTCTCACATATCTGACCTTTATTGAGAGACGTAAAAATGGCTTCTGTTATTTGGAGATAAAGTGTACATAGATCTAAAAGCCAACCTTTAGGAAGAAGGGTCAGTATTCTTCTGTGCAACATGGGGCAAGAGCTGTCTGTTTCCTGTAATGTTCTTACTGGTTTGGAAATAAGTGGTATCAACTCCAACTGTTTCTTTTCACTTCCTGGTGTGTAACACTCAGGAAGATATGCCTGTTACCTCTGATGACATTGTCACACAGGAGGAGGTATGTAAATGGACAAATCTGGACAGTGTTAAAATTCCAAGCATTCAAGCTACTGCGGATCTGCTGACTGGAACTAATGCCTCTGAAGTGAAGGAACCTTGGGAAATAAACAGCGACGGTAATGGACCATAGGACATAATAGAACCTTATTCAAGATCTCAAGATGCAGAACAGTGCAAACAAAATTCATGCAGCATTCCTGTTTGGTAAAGCCAGGGTAACGCCCTTGAGGTGACTGACTATTCCACATCTGGAACAGCTGCTGTCCTTGCTGTTAAGGTTGACAAACTGTTGAGGAAAGAGTTACAGCTTGCACTGTCTTCTGGACTGACAGCATGACTGTGTTTAATTATATAAGGAATGAGGATAAAAGGTTTTCACACACCTTGTTGCAAATAGTGTGTCTTATATAAGAGAATCAACAGGCCTTCAGCAGTGGAGCTATGTTCCTACTAAAGAAAACCCAGCAGATGATGCTTCTCGTGGAATCAAAGTTGATGATTTTTTTGAGCAATAGGTGATGGATTGAGGGTCTCAGCTTTCTTTGGAAGCCAGGAGACTAATGCCTAACCCACATAGATGAGTTGATTTTGACAGATGATGACCCAGAGGTCAAAGGGGAACTGAAAGTTAATGCTGACTCAGAGAGTTAAGAGAGGCCCTCTCTGCTTTGTATAACAGCAAGATTCAAAAACCTGTACTGCAGAAAGGAATTCAGCAGAGCTTCAATCCACCTACAGGCTCTCATTATGGAGGTGTATGGGAGCACATCATTCGTATGGTGAGAAGTATCCTTTGTTCAGTTCTGCATCAGCAAATATTTGATGAAGAATTATTACACAATGTTTTGTGTGAAGCAGAAGCCATTTTGAATGATAGTCCCATCACAAAGCTGTCCAATGACCCTAATGTCCTTTTTGAACGTGTTGTGGACATGTTCATGTGGGACTATATATATTTTAATCATTTTTCGATGAAATAAAGAAAGAGCCTGGACTAGAACAAAAAGTATTTGGATTTATTGCAGGCGTTAATTACGTGCTTACTCTAGTTACCAGTCACCTCCTGTTGGGAAGTTATTACAACAATAATTAGATTAAACAGCAGAACAGAATGTTGGCTTTGTCAAGTCAACATAACAATACACACTGGCCACGGAACAGCTGAGAAGCCCATTGTCCAATTACTTTTGGTCCTTTAAAAAGTGGTCCGATTTGGATGTAAATATACTCAAATTAAAGTCTGCACTTTGAGCTCCAGTATTTATGGACCTGACCTTTACATTTATGGCATTTGGCAGACGCCCTTATCCAGAGCAACTTACAATAGTGCTTTGAAGTCTATAAAAATACATTCTGATATTGGCTCACTAGGTCACAAACTAGGAATACCATCAGTCCAAAACTCCGTTGGGGAGGTAAACTACTTTTTTTTTTGTTGACTGTATATAAGTCACACGTTCACAGGGCATTACAGGATTACACTCAGTCCCTTAACCACCAAGTCCTTAACATACCAACCACATGGTATAATATAATATAAAAAATAACTAGCAATAAATTTAGTTTAGAATGAATTCTATGCATCCAGTGTTTGGGCCATTTCTTGTAATGAATTCTAGTAACACTAATACGATTGTATTTGAACGCTAGCCTTTGGTAATGAACATAACATTATAACAATGTTGTCATTGAACAAGGATGGCTATTTACCTTTACTTTTATGTGCTATCGAGTCTAGCTGCATGTTGTTCAAGTTGCTCTGGATATCAGCAGCAAAAATTAGACTATGGTCTGCTCTTTGCAAAGTAAGTGAAGGCTGAGAATGTGTGGAGGAAACAAATGCTTACCTCCACCCCACATGTCAAAGGACTCAGTCTTGATGAGCTTTCCAGTCTTTCCTATAACAAGCATAAGTTTGGTGCATCAGTGATTAGAATTGTCTCATTAGTCCTTAGTCTTCATGATAAACCACCAAGCCATACCATTGACTAGGGCAATGTTCAAACCCCTTCCCACGTTGTTCTTCACTCCACTCATCAATCTGAGGAGAGAAATATCATACAGATGTAAACTTATTACAAACAAGTAGAACTTCATTTTAATTCAATGTTATTTATATAGCACTTTTAACAACGGACACTGTCACAAAGCAGCTTTAGAAAAATCCAGATATAGATTTAGATTTATCTCTAATGAGCTAGAGGTGATGGTGATAAGGAAAGACTCCCTGAGATGACAAGAGGAAGAAACCTTGAGAGGAACCAGACTCAAAAGGGAACCCATCCTCTTCTAAGTGACACTGGGGTAGGGATGCTTCTGCTGCCAACAATCCTAGTACTTTTTGTTACTAATTTGTATGTCTCACATACTCTTACAATATACTTCAATCAGGGAGGAAGCTAAAGGAAGCTACTGAAGTAAAAAAAAAAAAAAATCCAGATATTTGACCTTGCTGTGACCTTGACCCTGTTTAGATATTTTCCAAAATGTAACCAGTTCATCTGCTGATTACAATGATAATTCCATATAAATTCTACAAACCACTCATCTTGAGATATCTCGCTAACGGCAATCTCAGACGGACATGTGGACAGACAACCAGAAAACAAAATGCCTCCATCACCTAGTGGCAGAAGCATAAAAATGTCTCACAGTTGAAATCTTTATATGCGAGTTCCAGCCATAGTCACAGCAATCCATGGCCACCAATCAATGCCTTGCATTGGATGGTTTAAGACCTCTCCATCACCGTTTTTACTGACCCATCATAGGCATAAACACAGAACTGAGCAGTTAATTCTCTCCTCTTACATAACAGAAACTCAAAACCATATGGTTGTTAGCTTTGTAGTCAACTTCAGACCCTTCAGGAAAATGAGCAAAAATGACTATCTATATCTATGAATATAGATCTGATGTACTATAATATACTATAGATACTACTTCCTCAAGTATTTTGGACCTTTTAACATCATACACCTTCCTCAAGGTGACCCAGTTGAGACTGATAAGACCTCGGTTAGTGTTCACAGGGTTAGCTTGCTACTGTCCCCATGGCTCTCCTCTCTCGACCCACAGCCATCTTGAGGCTCTATGGCCACTTCACTGATTACGGATGGCTCTTTGCGTCCACACTCTCACGATGCTCATCAGACCCTCGTACTAGGGAAGTTTCCTTTCAAAGGCCTCTTCCAAGCGTTCTTCCCAAGGGACTGTGCGCTCCAGTTTTAAAATATTTTCTCAAGTAGCACATTTTTAGGCAAAATAGTGGTTTCAAATTTATAAGCACACCCACAAACAATACTGTTCCTCTGTAAAGAACAGCACTCTTCCCAAAAGTTTGCACATGCATGTAGATGGATATGGAACCCTCTTCCAGAATGTGCCCTGTTTAATTTCAAATAGGCTTTAAATCCACTGAGATGAATAAAGAACACTGATTTCGTGTCTCCGCAATAATTTCTGTGTTGGATGCAAGTTTGTGGTCATCAAGTTGCGCACACACTACCTGGAAAATGTCTGTTTCATTCCAACCAAGCCGAAGCCACACCTGAGTGTACTCAAAGCCAAGATCAACTGATTAAAAACGTGGAATCAGGTGTGGCTCCTGCGTGATGGGATTGAAAACCTGCACCCACACCGGCCCACTGTGGATAAGACTGGACACCAGATTTTATAATGAACTGAGGCCAAAACAAAGCATTATGGAAACAAATTCATGTTCATATGCTTCTATCACCCAGTGATGCAGTCTTGGACAGGGGAGCACCCTGTGCTTTTTGCACCATGACAGGAACGTGCTGCAGGCTAACCTTAACCTAATCACCTGGTTCAAAAGCCTGGGGCTGATGACTCTGTACTGGGAAGCTGTATAAGCAGCTCTTCAATTTGCTGTGTACAGAGGGACATGGCAGTGCCCAGAATATTTCATTTGTTTCAGAAAACGTTCTGTCACTGTGATGTGGCATTGTGATGTGTGTGTACGTACGTACGTACGTACGTACACACACACACACACACACACACACACACACACACACACACAAAGTTGAACACAGTGGACAGTGCAGCTGGAAGAAGCCATGTTTTCTAGTACCCAGGCAAGGAGAATGTACTTACATAGTATCCTCTAGGCAGATTTTGGGCCCAACAATACTGGCAGCTCCACTGGCCATTTTGAAGGAGAAATGGTCTCCGGGACAGGGCTTATACAGGCCACATTTGTAACGATTTGGCTTTGTAGCTAAGAAAAAATAGTCTTTGTTAGTTGTCTTCATTTGTAATACATACACAGATATCTTCAGTCTGGGTTCTACTGCAATCAAGTCTCTAATGGTGTTTGTCACTGTTGGAGTAGCACGACCTTGCATTCTGAAGCATATATATATATATATATATATAATATATATATATATATATATATTATATATATATATATATATATATATAGATATATATATATATATTAAGATTTAATCAGCCTAATAGTGCATACAGTTGAAGTTTCTGTTAGTCCTTCTTTTACCTCTTCCTGTTCTGCTTTCCTAGGAATCATTCTATTCTACTTTCACAGCCAGTTGTTGGTGTTTCAAGGGGGTGATGTGGCCCAGACAGAATTTGTGTTTGATACCCCTGCATTACAACATGGCCTGATTAAGATGACTAATGACTTCAAGTAAACTGTGTTTTACTTAAAGCATGAAGAGTTCGAACTCTCATGTGTTTTACTTAAACAGTCAAGTTTAGGGTCAACTGAATCAGGAAAACAGCTGTCACATGACCTGTTGACCTTGCACATAGCTGAACAAGGGTATAATAACATACTAACATGTAGACGCAAAAAGACTTCCAAAGAGTGGAAGGAAAAATGATTGGAGGAAAAAAAAAAATCCCATGACGATTTCACTATAAATATCTTAATATATTTTGGTACCTGTGACAATAAATATCAGTAAAACCAACAATATATTTATATTGCATGTTTTATAGGTTTTACTGTTAGTAATATCTAAAAAAAAAAAAATGCTGTTGTAGGTACATCATGTGCGTTCTGAGATGCTTTTCTGCTCACCATGGTTGTAAAGAGTGGTTATTTGAGTTACCTGTCAGCTCAAACCAATCTGGTCCCTAGCCGCTAACCTCTCAGATCAACGAGGCATTTCCGCCAGTGGAACATCTGCCCCACTGGATGTTTGTTGTTTTTCCACACCAGTTTTCTGTATAAATTCTCTGCATTAAAATTCCAGGAGTTCAGATGAGTACATAGCGTTGTTTTCAAGGGATGTGCAAATCTTTTGCCCTAGTGACTTATAAAAGAACAGTTCATGGTAGGTGACTCGGACTTTCTGAACCCTATGGTGATCTATGGTTGGTTAATTTGAAAAATGGTAATTAGCCAGCCGTTGGTAAACATGACGGCGCATGTCCGTGCTGTGTGCTGATGTGAGCGGTGTGTGAAACGTATGATTACAGTGAAGCCTTGTCTGTTTCTGTTTAGGTGACGAGCATGGTAAGTACTTTGTCCTGAGTATGCTTGTCTTGTCTGTGTTCTGCTTTTTGCGTGCCTGCTTCTTCTCCAGGCCACACCTACGCACACACATACATACACACACACACACACACGTACACACACAAACAACACACAGCTCTGCCAGCATGTTCACCTCCAGCTCACACCCACCGCCTCTATTCGATCACAGCTGCACTGGCCTGCTAGCATTCAGCTCTTTCTGCTTCTCCAGAGTTATTATCTGCTAGCTCTTTGTGCTTTTTCAACATTGCACGGAGCAATGTTGTTTTCTTTTTTTTTTTTTCTTTTTTTTTTTTACTTTAATAAGACCATGTTGGCGTAAGGAAGGATGTCTTTTGTAGCCTTTGTGCACTCGCAGGTCTGTGCCCGTCTCTTGGAGCCTGTTAATTAACCTTTGCCATGTTGATGTGTGCAAAATTGTAAGGATGCCTTGAATCGAAGACAAACCTGAATGTCTATGTGCAGGGTTAGCCTTTAGCCTCATCAAGAAGATTAAAGCTCAAGTTAATGAGTCAGTATATAAAGGAGAAAGACTCTTAACCACAGTGTTCTCCGCGCCTGCATTCACCATTAGCTTCGTGTTGTTGACTCTGTTCAGCAGCCTTGATGGCTCAATGTAGAGGGAAAATGTAACACGGTGGAGAAAAGGTTATTATTGCTTACTTTTTGCTTGTTAAAGACGACTTATTTGTCAGAGACGGACACTTCTGGTGATAGCACTAACACGCAGATTAATGTATGTATGTATGGATATACTATTTTCCTATTTGGCTAATGAATGCGAGTTTAAGTATATGAAAGACATTCTTCTCAGTGCACAGCAGTTGCACAAACACTGATTTTAATCAATCGCCAGGTCTGATTGTGGTGCACATTCCTTTGCAAAGCGAATGCTTTCATGGCCATGGACCGATGAACTTTATAGCTCCTTTGCTTGACTGGCTTGGTCTTCGTATCGTACAATGCCATGCACATCTTTCCCTTTTACTGCTGGACTTTTTTTTTTTTTGCCATCCTCTTTGAATCTTAACCACTTTTTTATACAGGATCAGACCGTGAAGGACAAAGCTCTCCAGAGCATGGCATCCATGTCCTCAGCACAGATCGTCTCTGCCACGGCTATCCACAACAAGCTGGGCTTGCCAGGCATCCCTCGACCCGCCTTCCCTGGAGCGGCTGGGGTAAGAAAGCCCAATCTCATTACACACACACACACACACACACACACACACACACACACACAGCATGTCCACATCTACTGCACACATCCACATCTGATAAGGACACCACTGCTGTAGTCCAGATAACAGGCCAGCATGGCACATAGTACACCTGGGTTTACAGGAAGAGGGCTAACACTCAGCGTATCCGAGAATCACAGGCCTGCAGAAAGTGTGTGTGAGTGCGGCTAGGCTTTGCTTTGTTGTCTATTTATGTATCTAATTCTCTAGTTTTGGCAGGGCATGATATCCACGGGACAGCCAGGATCCTCGCAAGAGTGAGTATATCTGCATTTCTAATCATCCTTCCACCTGTATCTTTCTACCTCTAATTAAACTGCACTCACACTCTGCTTCTTATTGTTAATCATTATTTTTTCTGCTTCTGCCAATTTGTGTCAATCACCACGATTTCATCCCCTATTTTAACATCCCCATATACCCCATAATACAGAGGTGCTAATATTTAGTTGTTGCATTTATGACCCCTTGCTAAGCTGATACAGAGACAAAATGTTAATAAAATTCACTTGTCGGAAAAGCCAGTTCACCGAAGGGGAAAGGACGCAGGAGGTGAGACAGAATATCGTCGTCTCGAATCTCGCAATGCAATATACTGGCGAGACGTATTTAGCAGTAGCATACCGAGCAAGTAGTCCAAAATGTTGAGCTAATCAGGAGGAAGCGTTATGGCACATGTGCCAAACACAAGTGCACTCGGGTTTCTGCTGCGGCTGAGCGCAGGTTAAAATCGATGCCGGTGTGCTGCGCTTCATGTAAGTCACACTCGTGGCTAAGAGAATTCAGAAGTACATTGTGCGTTGTGCTGACAGTGGCGTGGCCAGAAATTAATTTCAGAGGGATGAGGAAATACAAATGAGATCGCCATTATTTTTCTCGTCTTTACATTGAAATTGGTAAGTGTGACATGCTTGTGAATTTCAAGTGGATATCAGACAGCAGTAGCGGTGATGACAAGGATTTGTTATTTAGCTTAATCATCTAAGGCCTAATCTACCACCAAACAGTCTTTCCATATTAATAACGTTACCATGAAATACATATATAACACCGAAAAAGATTGAAATAACATACTAATAATAGTGGAAACTTGCACTATTTTTCTTACAATACAGTGGATTAATATTTCAGGGGTTCAGTTTGTTGTTATACAAAATAAATGTATAAAATGTTATGTTTTATTTGTGTCAGTACGACCTCATGTCGATATCGTCTCGTGAAGCCTGTATCAGGAGCTCTCTCGTATCATGGCTTTAGAGTATTGTCTCATGCCTTATGAAAGTGGTTACTTTCGCTTTGTGGTGACCTGCAGGTGAACTTTGACCTGTGAATTCGCAAACCTCTTGTCTTGTGACCCAATATAAAACCAAAGAAACGTGATTCCATTGTCTGTTTATATCTTGTGTATTAGTATGTGTGTTATTTCCTTTCTTTGATTCATATAAGAGGATATGCAGAGCGAAACCTTCAGGGTTCTGTGTCTTGAACCTTCCTTTTCCTCTTTTTTTAGCATCAAGCCGTTTGCGCAGCAGGCCTACCCCATCCAGCCCACCGTCACAACAGCAATTTCAAGTAGGTCATAGTAGGTTTTGTATTTCTTTTCAATTCAGGTGGGTCATTAAGTGAGCAATGCTAACTTTGTGTGTGTGTGTGTTTGAGCAGGTTACGAGTCCACAGCAGCACCAGCACCCACAGTACCAGCATGGCAGGGCCGCTCTATCGGCACCAGCAAGCTCAGGCTGGTCGAATTCTCAGCTTTTCTGGAGCAGCAGAGGGAGCCGGAATCAGTGAGTAATAACACTCAAGGACGGGTTCTTCTGAAGTGCTTCTGAGGATGATTCAATGTCTGGAACACTCAGAACAATAGAATTTTACACAGTGGCTGAGAGGTACAAAATCCTCCAAAACTGCCACAACACGAAATAAAATGTAAAAATGAAGGACAAAAAAAAAAAAGAAATCTGGCAATACAGAACACAATCAGACAACAGAACAGAACCTGACGGCAAGAAAACCATCAGACAACACAAGAAACTCTGACAAAACAAATCATCGGGTGTCGCAGGATACTCTGATAACACAAAACGAAATCTGACAGAACAGAAAAATCAGCAAAAATCTCAAAACACAAAACAAAATTAAAAAACATAACGCAGAATCTGAAAACAAAATGAAACCTGACGACACAGAAGAAAATCTGCCAACAAAAAAAACGTGAGGTTTTGTTTAATGGAGTGGAATTTGCAATTCAAAACCTGGAAAATACAAAATTAATGCTAAGGTTGATTTAATACCATATTTGGCCAAAAGTGTGTGGACACTTGACCATTCACACCCATGTGTACTTTTTGAACAGATTCCTATTCCAGATTTATTCCTGCTTTGCTGTTCTAAGATCTTCCACTCTTCTGGGAAGGCTTTCCACTAGATTTTGAAGAAAGTGTAGTGTTTATACATCATTCATCACCAGTAGTTCTGGAGATGGTCATCCAACTTGGACGTGTGGTTCTGAGATCAACTTTTCTGACATGCCCCGCCCATTTCTGCTTCAGAAGCCTGTTTGGAAGGTGGAATAAACCAAATCTACCTTTCCTCTGATAAAGAGTTCCTCAAACTGTATATACACGATATGGTTGCTACACACGCTATTGCTTGCTGCTAATTTACTGAAACATCTGAATGAACGCTCATGCAACCGACACACGACGCCATCTTTGTCTAAAGCACGGTGTGGAGAGTGTGTTTCAGTGAGAAGGCGAGAGACAAGGCCGGAGAGAAAGGCCAAATACATTTCTGTCCCTCAAAATGCCGACCCTGAGCAGGAGCAGAGCATTTTTTATGATTTCTGTGACGGCGGCGATCCATCTCAGCTTGTCTGCATTCTCCAGACGGTTTTGTTTCGCTGTCGATAACAGACGACATCGCTCATTTGTCAGACCTTTAGCTTTTATGATTTCATATGAAGGCTTTAGGAGAATAAACATGTCGCAAATTTCATGTGTTAAGGGAGCGTGGCCGTTTTTATGCATTTTTTTTTTATCATTTAAAAAAAGCATCATGTTTTCCAGTTTCTGAGTCTCTGTCTTGTTTCCTTTGCAGTACAACAAGCACCTTTTTGTACACATTGGTCAGACAAATCACTCCTACAGCGATGCCCTGCTGGAGTCGGTGGACATTCGTCAAATTTATGACAAATTCCCAGAGAAGAAAGGAGGGCTGAAGGAGCTTTTTGGCAAAGGCCCTCAGAATTCCTTCTTCCTCATAAAGTTCTGGGTAAGTGGACTGGAGGTCAGACAGCATTGTATCTCCCTTATAATTATGCAGGTTAGGCCGTTAATTTTTATTGTATTTTCTCTTTATAATTAAGTTTTAAAGTAACAGTCAGTAATAAAGCTTACAGCCAGTATAAATCAGTTCTGTGATTTATACAACGGAAATATACACCGAGCCGTAACATTAAAACCACTGACAGGTGAAGTGAATAACATTGATTATCTCATTACAGTGGCACCTGTCAAGGGGTGGGATATATTAGGCAGCAAGTGAACAGTCAGTTCTCGAAGCAGATGTGTTGGAAGCAGGAAATATTGGCAAGAGTAAGGATCTGAGAGACTTTGACAAGGGCCAAAGTGTGATGGCTGGATGACTGGGTCAGAGCATCTCCAAAACGGCAGGTCTTGTGGGTCGTTCCCGGTATGCAGTGGTTAGTACCTACCAAAAGTGGTTCAAGGAAGGACAACCAGTGAACCGGAGACAGGGTCATGGGCGCTCAAGACTCATTAATGGGCATGGGGAGTGAATTCTAGCCTGTCTGGTCTGATCCCACAGAAGAGCTACTGTAACACGAATTGCTGAAAATGTTAATGCTTGCTATGGTAGAAAGGTGTCAGAACACACAGTGTGTCACAGCTTGCTGCGTGCAGGACTGCATAGCTGTAGACCAGTCAGAGTGCCCATGCTGACCCCTGTGCACCACCGAAAGCACCTACAATGGGCACGTGAGCAGCAAAACTGGACCATGGAGCAATGGAAGAAGGTGTCCTAGCATACTCTGACTGGTCTACAGCTATGCAGTCATGTGGACGTCTTGGTGCCAGATACCACAGCACACCTTGTGACACAGGTCTTGTCTGTCATGCCTCTATGAGCCAGAGCTGTTTTGGCAGCACACGGAGGACCTACACAATATTAGGCTGATGGTTTTAATGTTATGGCTGATCGGTGGACGGGCCATTAAAAGAAAAACCTACATAAAGTGTCTTAGTAAGGTTTTGGCTCACTACCACTACACCAGAACAGCTTCAGTGCACCTTGGCATTGACTCTACAAGGCTGTGGAACTGTACAGGAGCAATGAACACCGCTATTCCAAAAGATCTTCACTCAGTTGGTGTTTTAATAATGGTGGTAGAGACGGTCTCTAATACACCGGCTCTAAAACCTCTCATAAATGCTCAACTGGGATGAGAGCGAGGCCAAAGCATATGATTTACATCATTTATACCCTCATCAAGCCATCGATGTGTCCCGTTGTTGGGGGCGGGGTCATCCTGGAAGAGACCACGCCCATCATAGGATAAACACGATCAGTCAGAAGCACGTTATATTGATTTGCAGTGACGCGGCATATTTACAGCGTATGAAATCAACTTATTAAGCTGAGCGACCGAGTGTGTATTATTCACTCTTTGTACATTCACACACTGTTCCGTGCCCTTGCTGAATTTTTGAACTCGTGCCCAGTCCTGCTTGAATACAACAGCCCACTTCAGTCTGAGTTTGCATATGCTCCGGACCATTTGGCTGCTATATTTGGCGTGGCATAAGCAGGAAAAGTGCCAGATCAAAGCCTTCGCTAATTCAGTGTAATATTTCAAAACAATCAGGAGGGGCCCGGCTTGCAGCTCTAATAGCTGTTTAAACGTCGCGCATGTTTTACCCAAAACCAAATGCTAACTAGTGGCAATCGTTATAGTGGTCTGTGTCGTCGGCGAGTGTGAGCCTGCTCAAATTCCGTTTGAAGTGACGAGCGGATCTGAATTTCAAACGAAACCCTGGATCTGCACAATAATGCCTCTCTGGGATATTATGTGAAAATCTAATGGGGCTGCCTTAATGAAGGAAGAGCATGCCGGAGAGGAATATTTACGTTTTTTTATTCTTTGTCCCTCTTATTAATTTCTATAACGGCCATCAGGTCTTAATGAAAGAGAACAGGCTACTGAGAGCTTTTTCTCCCCCCCTCACAAGGAGAAAATAGCTTTTAAGTAACGTTCCATTTAATATATTTTTTTTTTATCATCTGCTTTTGAAAGGCCACACTGATAAGGTGCTATTTAACTGGCAGTGTGTAAAGGACCGGCTTGTTAGCTCAGTGCAGTGCTGAACCTGAATAGTGTTTTAGAAGACAAAATACAGATGTAAGGGATACAGATTTCACTGTGATATTTCCATATTTCACTCCTTAATGCATTTGAACAACTCAGGTTTTTTTTTTTTTTTTTTTTGTGTGTGTCAGTCTTTACAATAAGCCTGCACTACACATCTTGTCCACTAGATGGCAGCTGTACACCGGACACTATACATATTTTAGTATACTGTATGTGCCTTTTTTTTGAATTGACGTGCAGGCTTTATCATTCTATTAGCTCTACAACGACGCCGATGCCCATACTGACACTTCTACACTTCTGGTTCTTCTTAGGCCGACTTGAACTGCAACGTTCAGGAGGAAACCGGGGCCTTTTATGGCGTCACCAGCCAGTACGAGAGCCCGGAGAACATGACCATCACCTGCTCTACTAAAGTCTGCTCATTCGGCAAGCAGGTGGTGGAGAAAGTGGAGGTAGGATTTTGCACACAATGTGTGTATCTTAGTGCTAATCAGGATGTGAGTTATGGTGGGATTAGACAAGACAGTTAAAAAAAAAAAAAAAGGAATAAAAGAATAGAAGAAAGGATGGGGGTGATGGTGGTTTTTATCAAGGACAAATTCTTTTTCTTATTTTTGATTTGTATAAGTGACCTTAGATCTGAGAAAGGAAATATAAAAATATAACGCTATTATTATTATTAGTAGTAGTAGTGTTAATAATACTGTGACTGTAATAAAATCTAATAATTTATACAATAATTCTGATATTATTACTATTTGAAATAACAAAAACGTTTATAAAATTTTAATATCATTTAAATATAATTAGTATAATGATTAGAAATAATAATTGTTGTTGTTGTTGTTGTTGTTGTAGCATTGATGGTTCTAATTAGTTTGCGTTTTGTCCAGACGGAATATGCTCGTTTCGAGAACGGCCGCTTCGTGTACCGGATAAGCCGCTCCCCCATGTGCGAATACATGATTAACTTCATCCACAAGCTCAAACACCTGCCTGAGAAGTACATGATGAACAGTGTGCTGGAGAACTTCACAATCCTCTTGGTGAGTCACTGGGTCTTTATTATTATTTTTTTTTTCACCTCTGACCTCCAGGCCCCTCCCACCTCAGCCCGTAGGAGAGGGTGGTGGGTCAAACCCTTGCTCTGCTGGATGGAGACGGGTCAGCATTCCTGGCATTCTTTTCACTTACCAGCAACCGTGGAGGGATTAAAAAGCCATTTCTCTTCCACGCAGCTGTGTTTCCTGGATCTTTGTGCATCATTTCCTCTCTCTGTAGTCCTCACATTCTTATCCTCGTCCTCTTCCATGCCCCTACAATCCCTTCCATGGCTCTAATCTAATCTCTAGGGCTGCCGGACTTAAGCTGCATTCATGGTGCCTTGTACGTGGTAATTTGCTAGCTGTAATAACGCCATACGTCTTTTCCAACCTTGGGACGTTCAGTGAGCAAAGTGGAGGAAAAAAAAAACACGGACGCCTCCTCGAAAGCATGTTTCGCTTGCCCTGTTAGAGCATGTAGAGCTCATATAAAGCTACTTTAAATGCGCTTTTACAGTTACAGGCCTGAGTGCCTACTGGTTCTGTTTTACTACAGTGAACTTCTTGCAACATTTTGGACTGAAATTGCAGTACAGAGTTTTAGTACCAAAACTAATGTTGTGCATTGCCAGTACTAATGTTGATAATGTTTACGTTCTCAAAGCAGTGATTAGTATGGTCAGTGTTATGGATTTAACCAAGTACTGTGTCTGTATGTCAACTGATCTACATCCATTACTGCTATAAACTAATATAAATGTGGAGAAAGAGTACTTTTACACTGTTCATGGTGTGAACGGCCATGTTGATTTGACATCACTCCGTGAACGGGGAAGGAACCGGTAGTTGAGAAGACTACCCTGAGTTGACGAGTCGAAATCTCAAGCTGAAGGGGTGTTTGCGGTTGCTTTTCCCAGTTGTAGGTGGGAAATTACAAGTTGCAGCTTTGCCTCGAATGCAGAATTAATTGCTGGTAGAAAAGATGATAGAGTGGGTGCAGAAGCTTATCTTCAAATCTAAACCAAATCAGTTTAATTATTTAAAGATTGAGTATTTAGTAGACGTGTAGTGTTGAGGATGCAGAAGATAGGGATAGGTGGAGAGTGATGATTCGCTGTGGCGACCCCTGAAGGGAAAAGCCGAAAGAAGAAGAAGAAGATTTAGTAGATGTGTGACGTTACACTCTGGTCACAGTTTGATTCGATTCACGATACTTGAATGAAGGAAAACCAACACTGGAACGACTCCTTTTTTAAAAAAATTTCTGAATCATAACTAACGCTAAATGTTGTACATTTTTGTCTGTATAGAATGGAATAAATCAAAATTTGCCACAAAAAGATTTCATAGGTTTCATATTGTAAACAAAATGTTCTAAAGAGTGTGAATGTATTATACTTTAACTCGCAGACTGGGACCTCTGGTGTTCAAACAGTGCAGCTGGATTAGATGCATAAGTAATAGATTGCTGTGCTGATTGTGTGAATCAATGTGAATCACACATTGCCACGGTGAACATCTTTTTTTTCCCCCATCATATCATGATGCATCATTACACACCTATTACTAATAAGCATTTTTTTAATACTGACACAGACAGACTGACTGAGTATAGAAGGCAACAATCATGTCAACTTCTTAAAAGGACCATACTGGAAACATATTAATGATTTTTGCACCACAAGGGTCCTGGTGTACTATTTCGTACTATTTCGTACTATTTCGACATGATAAGTAGTGTGTTCATATGTGATTAGGACATACCCATATCTTTTGGAAAGAGCTATTGAGTGAAAAGTCTCCTAAATGGCTTCTTATTCACTCCGTATGCTTGCTACATAGGGTGTGACGTAATGAGGAGGAAAAAAAAGGTGCCTTACTCCTTACATCATACGTTTGAATTTAAAATTTAGGACACAAACTGTTTATTGTGCTTATTGATGTTTAATTTAAAAAAAATAAAATAAAGTTAACATAGTGTAGATTTTTTTTATTTTTACATTTAGATTATGTAATGTTTCAGATAACAGTGTGAAGTGAGAAAAGGGATGCTTCAATCCGATACTGAGAATGATCGGATTCGGAGATCAGATACTGGCTCGAGACTCTGGATTGGATGAAATCTGACACACTTTCAGTTAGTGTTCTACCTCGGATTTTTTTTTTTCTTCATGACTTGGGAACAAAAGCATGTTTAAAAACTGCGATCTGTGGATTTCTAGTGAGCAAGCGCGCGCGTGTGTGCGTGTGTGTGCGTGTGTGTGCGTGCGTGCGCGTGTGTGTGTGAGGAAAAATCCGATAACACATCACATGACTCTTCACCTTCTCCTCGATTCTTTTTCGATTCTGTCGATTTCAGTTGAAGAACAGCTTTATTTTAGTGTCAGTGCCTCTGATTCTCTCACTCTCTCCCCACAGGTGGTCACAAACAGAGACACACAGGAGACCTTGCTGTGCATGGCGTGTGTGTTTGAGGTGTCGAACAGCGAGCACGGCGCTCAGCATCACATCTACAGACTGGTGAAAGAATGAAGCTCGTGCCAGCCAGCAGATCTGTCCTATAGACTCTGAACCTCAATAAAAAAAAAAAAAAGTGGCAGTGCCTCTAGTTCAACACTCACCCGCGGCGATTCGAGCTCTCATCCGGGTGACACTTATTGTTATTATTATTTTTTTTTTTCCAGTCTTTATTAATGTATATGTGTTCAATGTTTTGACTGCAGCTGTGAATCACGGTACAGTTGTATTATGTTTTGATACAGGAAAGAATCATTTTAAAGGAAGCCTAATCGACTTTTCTCTGTAGGTTGTGTGTATATATAAAGTGGCAGTATCAGTAGACTTCGAGGTTGGCTTGAATTAGATTACATCTGGCTGAGAAAGACAATGTTTGAGGTTTTAAACCTATTATAATGTACACCTTAAAAGCAGATTTAGCCTTTAGGTTCATATAAAATACTGTCTATGAATGTGTACGTGTCTGTGTAAAAATGTATATACCCACATACCTGTAGTCTTTCCAAAGATTAAAAAAGTATTTCATTTTGGAACATTTGGATGATTGTAGAGGAATAACTGTAGAGGCCATCAAAATAATAATAATAATAATAATCATAATAATAATAATACAGTTACTGAATTTCGGCATCTGTAGCATTCAGGGAATTTAAAAGTCCAGCCCTTGAAAGATCTCACGTGTCTAACCTGCAATACTCTACTATATCTACTATACTGCAAATATACTGCTCAAAAAAAAAAAAAAAAAAAAGGGAACACTTAATCATTACAGTATAACACCAAGTCAGTCAAACTTCAGGGATATTAATCTGTCCAGTTAGGAAGCATAAGTGATTGTGAATCAGTTTCGCCTGCTTTGGTGCAAATGAAAGTGACAGCAGGTGCAATGGAGAGGCAACAGCAAGACAACCCCCAAAAAGGGAATGGGTTTGTAGGTCGTAGCCACAGACAGTTGCTCCCTCTCCTTATTCTTTCTGACTGATTTGTCTCTAGTTTTGTGTTTTGTTAGGGTCCTTGTCACTATTTGTAGCATGAGGGGAGTACCTGCAGTCCAATCAGGTTGCACAGGTAGTCCAGCTCCTCCAGGATGGCACATTCATACGTGCCGTCGCAAAGGAGGTTTGATGTGTCTCCCAGCACAGTATCAAGAGCATGGAGGAGATACCGGGAGACGGGCCGTTACATGAGGAGAGATGGACAGGGCCGTAGAAGGGCAAAAACCCAGCAGCAGTTCCGGTATCTGCTCCTTTTTGCGAGGAGGAACAGGAGGAGCACTGCCAGAGCCCTATAAAATGACCTCCAGCAGGCTACTGGTGTGAATGTTTCTGACCAGACTGTCAGAAACAGACTCCATGAGGGTGGCATGAGGGCCCGACGTCCTCTAGTGGGACCTGTGCTCACAGCCCAGCACCATGCAGCTCGATTGGCATTTGCCAGAGAACACCAGAATTGGCAGGTCCTCCATTGGCGCCTCGTTTTCTTCACGGATGAGAGCAGGTTCACACTGAGCATATGTGACAGAGGTGACCGTGTCTGGAGATGCCGTGGGGAATGTTATGCTGCCTGCAACATCATCCAGCATGACTGGGTTGGCGGTGGGTCAGTGATGGTCTGGGGAGGAATATCCTAGGAGGAACGCACAGACCTCCACGTTAGCCAACGGTACCCTTACTGCTGTTAGGTACCAGGATGAAATCCTCAGAGCCATTGTCTCACCTTACGCTGGTGCAGTGGGCCCTGGGTTCGTCCTGGTGCATGACAATGCCCGGCCTCATGTGGCCAGAGTGTGTAGGCAGTTTCTGGATGACGAAGGCATTGAAGCCTTTGACTGGCCCTCACGTTCCCCAGACCTGAATCCAGTTGAGAACCTCTGGGACGTTAGGTATTGGAGCATCCGAAGCCGCCAAATAGCACCACAGACTGTCTAGGAGCTCAGTGATGCTCTGATCCAGGTCTGGGAGGAGATCCCCCAGGACACCATCCGCCATCTCATCAGGAGCATGCCCAGACGTTGTCGGGAGTGCATACAGGCACGTGAGGGCCATATACACTACTGACTTACATTGAGTTGCCGTGATGAAATTCATGCAAGTCGGATCAGCCTGTAATTTCAGTTTTTTTTTTTTTACTTTGATTTTCGGCGTGATTTTGATTCCAGCCCTCAATGTGCTGATGACTTTGGCTTCCATTGACCATTGTGACATCATTTTGTTCTCAACAGATGACACAATGTATATAAGTAAAGATTTTCAACTTGAATATTTCGTTCATTGAGATCCTATGTGTGATTTAAGTGTTCCCTACATTTTTTTTTTGAGCAGTGTTGTTCCCGCTAATGTTTTAGTGGTTAAACGAGTCACTAAGGGTGCTTTCACGCCTATTAATCCGTTTGTCGAGTCCAAGTCAGAGTGAATTGAATACTTTTGGTATGTTTTCTACAGTTTCACGAATCAAACGAAGGGCTGAAAACATTTGTGAAATACGTTTTTCATTCACTGGTTAGAAATACCGCGACAGAAAAAAGGTCAACAAAACAAGCCAAGTAGAAGTGTGTAGAAATCACAAAAATGTCCCGAGTCACATCTGATATTTTTGCCTTAATGTCACACACATCTGATTTTTTTTTTTGGTGACTGTATGGACACAAAAATATGATCTTTTCGAATGCACGACCTTTCGCTGGGCAGATGTGCTCACAGTAAAGACAAATGTAGGTCACGAATGTGAAAAGTCAAGACAGATGCATCCGATCTGAGCAAAAAAAAATCTGAATCGTGCAACGAATGTGAACGTAGCCAAAATAAACAAACACATAAATCTCGCTACAATAAAATTCTCACTACAATAAAACCGCGCTAGAGTTCAGTTGGAAGCAAAGTGAGACCACCGTGCTCAGATGCTCTCGTACTGGCTGTTTTCTTTCCACACCCGATTGCTGTGTTCTCACCTGCCTAAAGAACCGTACCAAGGGCAAAATCACACCAGGTTTCGATTCAAACGGACTAAACGCTGCATGTGAAAGCACCCCAAAAGCAAGAAAGCACTACATATAACACCAGAGCTGAGCTGATTGTCAAAATGTCCCGAGCACTTGGATTCTTTTGGGACATGCCTTATCAAGCGAACCTATGTTTTCAGTTTATTCGATGAGACACAATCATATTATCTACAGACATCAGGGAAGATTCTTTCAGAGCTCGTCCTTTAATCGCATACCTGTCCCGTTTTGATGAGTCCTATCCCAGTGTCCTCTGCTGCCTTTAACCCCAACACCAAGCCTCTGTGGCCTCCTAAACTGCGAGCCTTAACCATGGCTGTGAGAGATTTGTTTTTTCCTTTAAAAAAAAAAAAAAAAAAAAAAAGATGCCACTAAAACTGTGAGCTCTTTCCTAAGCTGGAAGACTTTTCATGTCCTCGTCCCATGTCGTTCCATGGAAGTGTACAGTCACAGAGCTGCCAAAGCGTAACAAAGCACAGTGCCTTAATGGATGCCTATAGTCACGTGAGCTGAGAAAACACTAAGATCATCGTTTTGTGGTCTAATGAGAAAAGACTAGCGTGGCTAGTGTGCACGTCAGCTCAAACTACCACTACATCCTTGAAATCTAGTAAACACTACCAAACTAGCCATGCCTTTCTTATCAGAAAAGACCAAAAAAAATAAAAATCCCTGGAGGCACGATGAATCTCCTCCTCGTTTCCTGCACTGTAGCATACAAGTGCCTTTGGTTCACGTTTTTCCAGCTTAGAAAAGACAAGTCGTATTTTGCATGACTACGATCGGAACCAAATACGTGGATGTAAAGTCAAATATTCACCACAATGCCTTGCTAAAAGTTTATAGTAAACGACAAGGGACGGTGGTTAAATAGTAAAAAAAAATATTATGTATCGACTTTTAATCAGAGATTATAATTATTTGTTCTGTTGTAAAATATTTTGAGACGCATCTCAGTTTGTGTTCAATCCAGATTTTTAAGATCCTGATCTTGTTAAAGACTGCTTGATACTGTAAATTGGAAGCCCTTTGATATTTTCTCTAGCCTTTTTTTTTTTTTTTTTTTTTTTTTTTTTTTTATTCATCAGAATGCATAACTGACATTTTCTTTCGGAGAATATATGAACACTATTCGAAGTGGATTTTAAAAGTCCACTTTATTGGTTAAAATCTTTACAAACCTTCGGCACAGTTTAACGTTATCCTTTAACACTATTCACCCAAGTTATTCATTTCACTCCTTTCTAAACTGCTGTCATATGGTTTTAATAGTTTAACTGATCTCTGTGTTGTACTGCGTAATGTAAACTGTGGACTTTAGTATGCGTAACATGAAACCGACAGATCATTTTGATTTGATTTCCCCATTTATTCCTCTGTTCTGGTTCACATTGTGTGAGTTGCATATGGAGATTTTTCATGTATTACTGTTGTACGTGTACACAAGGTTTTTTTGTGATGAAATCAGTATATTCGGAAGCCCCGTGTGGCCGTCATGCTGTTACTGCTGCGCTGCTGGCACCTCGGACCTTCTGTTCCACCCAGAAGACGATTCCCAGCCGCCCCGCCTTTACTTCACCTGGGAGCTGAATACGAATGGTCGTATGCTGAATGTTAAAAGGACATTAATTTTGATAGTAAATGGACACTGAGCAGTCGCTTTCTAGAGGAATGATGACCGCACGTCAGCAGTCTAGCTCTTTGTTTCTTGATTTGTATTTTTGTCTATGTGTAGGTACTGGTACCTCCTTTGTTCGTTACCATTTAAGAAGTTGGCTTTAAAGTGAACTATTCTCTAGTTCAAAATAGTATCATTTAAAAAAAAAAAAAAAAAAAAAAAAAAGAAAGAAAACTATTGGGTTTGTGTGCAGAGATTTTTTTTTTTTTTTTTTTTTTTTTTTTTTTTTTTTTAAAAATGTGGTTTTTTTTAATATATATATTGTGGGTTTTGTTGGTAAAAAGGGATTGGTTATTTTAAATTAAA
>CM074924.1:23520805-23545147 GCA_037576815.1 Pangasius larnaudii | reverse complement strand
GCAGATGTGGATCCCCTCCATGTTACCTGATATGACCGTCCTTCCAGGTAGGAAGCAAACCATTGCCATGCTGCACCGTGAATTCCTAGGCTCCTGAGGGTGGACAAGAGAGTCTTGTGGTTCACTGTGTCAAACGCTGCTGACAGGTCAAGGAGGATGAGAACTGAAGACATTTAAAACTGGAGAGGCTTCATGTTTGTGCCTTGTTTACTTCTCTGTGTCATTAACGTAAACAGAGACATATTTTTATTCAACAATTTCCAAATCTTTGGTTTGTAAAAGTGAAGGTACCAGATAAGTTATAATTATTGTTAATGGAACATTATAACCAAAACATTTATCCATAATCCAAGGTTCACACATTTATGTTTTATGCTTCTGCTTTTACATATATTTGCGTATTTGTGTTGCAACACAGACAGGGGTTTATGGGTAAGGGTTGCAGCTGTGGTGTTGTGCATCCACCGCTCTTCAGGCGAAGACTGATTGGCTAGCAGAGGGGTATGTCTGGTTGCGTACATGGAAATATTTTTATCAGTGGTTTTTGAGCAATATTGTTCCAAATATATCTCATGCAAAATTATAATTTCAAACAATAAAAACTTCCCTTGTAACCTTTAGTACTTGCTTTTCTAGTTTCATGTTTACTTCACATATGGCAATATGATCCCATTTCATATATAAAGGAATTATATACGGAATTATGTCAAACAAGATATGATTGAAGCAAAAAAATCTGAACAACCTGATGAAGAGCTCTGTTACTGGAGTCACGATGGATTCCCTTGAGGCTGTCTCCATCCATCCATTTTCTGTACCGCTTATCCTGGACAGGGTAGCGGGGAGCCTGCAGCCTGGAGCCTGGAGCCTATCCCAGGGGACTCGGGGCACACCCTGGCCTGCCAACCCATCACAGGGCACAATCACACACCCACTCACAGACTCCGGACAATTTAGTGATGCTAATCAGCCTACAATGCCTATGGACTGGGGGAGGAAAAAAAACGGAGTACCCAGAGGAAACCCCCGGAAGCACGGGGAGAACATGCAAGCTCCATGCACACAGGGCAGAGGCAGGAATCTCACCCCCAACCCCGGAGGTGCGAGGCAAATGTGCTAAACTCTAAGCCACCATGCGAAAATCAACACCAAGCGTCACGTACCACGCATAAACTGTGCCTGGTAAAATTTTTTAAAAATGCTGTGGGGAAGTTGTGACATGCTGCATGAGTCTCTGGTGTAAAATGAGTTTAGGAATACTAAAAGCAGCTAGAACTGTGCGCGTCTACTGCCATTTTGCCTTATATGACAAATGATTAAAGAAAAAAGTTTCTTTTTAACTCCCCCTCAAAAAAATCTTCAGCCTGCTAAAGGTGAGCATGGTGCAAGATCTCTGAGGTGCTTTGCATCTAAAATCATACAAGTGTTGTTTCTAACCTTTCTATATCAAAACTAGAAAGATTTATTAAGACCATGATGTTAGTTAACCCTCACTGTATTTATTAATTTATTTTGTGCTTTTGTTCTCTGCATACTATGTTTGTTATTGTAGTGTAATTGCGTATGGATACCTTTGTGTGTTGTAGGTGATGACCCCTCAGCGGTTGGAGTTACTAAAAGCCCAGGTGCAGCAGGAGATGGAAGTTCCTATCATGGAGCGCTTTAGTAAGCTAGAGGAGGTAAGTGAGCTCTATCTTTCTCCTATCCGGACTACTGGAAGGAAAGCGCTTGCATTGCTAGCAAGCCAGTGCTCGAGCTTCATTCACTGGCAGCTATAGGCTGATAACTCACTTCTGAAATGCCTGAAGAACTGGTCACCCGTAGCTCCTAAGTGGATATCGCCACAGAGTGTATGACTTGTACGAGATTAGATGAAGAAAAGGAACAGCAGTATGTACAACAGCACTGTTTATTTACTGTGTCATAATTTGTGGGAAGGATTCAGTATATGCTTGCATGCACAAAAGGAGGTAACCAGTTGTTTCACACCATCCCTGATGGGTAGAAGTCAAGTCAGGCTGTGTATGCTTTTTGAAGAAATCAGAGTTTACCTTCGGCTGAGGATTTTCAGCATGGTCAGAAAGATAGAACACAGTAGATTAATAACTGCTCTAACAGATGAAGCATACTTACTAGCAGTGAGTGTATGTGGTTGACTACCAACATAATGGCAGCTGTTTGCCCCACAGGACAAAGTCAGTTAGGTCGCAACGCTTCATCGCACCTGAAGAATATGCAGTGATCTTTTTAAATCTGAAATTATTGGATTCTTTATTTGTCTGCATTTTTCTCTGTATGCACCAGGAAGCTGAGAAATACAGATCTGAATACAATAAGTTGCGCTACGAATTCACCTTTCTCAAGTCAGAGTTTGATCACCAGCGAGAGGAACACGAACGCATTTTGGAGGAGCAGCGAATACGCCACAGTGCTGATGTATGTCTTCTGTTAAAAAAAAAAAAATACATGCTTGCATGCATTGAGCCTAGCGCTGCAATCTAATGGTATAAAGGTACTTTAGTGTAATTGGATTTCATTTAATACTGTGTGTGTTTCATATGTTATGTTCAGCTGGCTCTTGTGGAGAGGGATAAGGAGAAGCTGAGTGTGCAGCTGCAGAGTGGAGACTGTGCGAGTGATGGGAAGCGGGTGGAAGCGCTGTTGAGAGAAAAGGCGCAGCTGCATCAGCGGCTCTGCAGCCTTGAGGCGGAGGTGGCTGAGCTCCGAGCAGAGCGGGACAGCACAGGAGCACAGGCAGAAAACACGCAACGCATCCAGCTCCGCCAGCTGGCCGAGTCCCAGGCTGCACTCAAGACTCTGGAGGTAAGGGGACTTTTGGACTTCTAGGACTACTCGTGTGTGGTTATACATAGGTCTGTTTACACCTGGTCCTGCTTCCATATTGTTTTACTCATTATTCACAAGTATTATTGGCACCCTTCATAAACACGTGCAAAAATGATGTAATAAAATAAATTTCATATGTTGCACGTGCTGGGCCTCGTTTATCAAGCTGGATATGAATGGATTTATTCAAAAATCTTTCATATGAGTGATTACAGCAGACGCACTCATCCGGAGCGACTGGTGCTTTGGAGTCTCTAATCAAAAACACATCCTCATGCTAGTTCACTAGGTCAGGAACTAAGGGTACCATCAAGAACATTTAATGAAAACCAGCCGTTTTATTTTGGTGACAAATATTAAAGAATATGAAAATTAAGGAAAGTGAGCCAACACAAACCCATACATTAAGACAAATAAAACGAATCATTCAATTATGACAAAAGAAATGGCGGCGTATAAACGGAGGGCGGGCCGCTCTGTAAGCTGTAAACAAACGCCTCAGCTGACAGAAGATTTATTTATTTGTATGGGCATAGAATTGAGTTAAAATAACTTTAACTTCTGCCTTTCAGACTTTATCCTGGTTGTTCATTTCTTGCTTCCAGCTGTGTGCGCACTTGAACTTTCATGGAGCTTTGTCAGGATCATGCTTTGCACTTTCTGCAAATATAATCACTTGATGTTAATGGCACTCTTTGGTTTGATGCAGTCAGAGAAGCAGTCTGTGTGCATGCAGCTAGTGCGAGTGGAGAAGGAGCTGCGCTTGAGCCATGAGCAGAATGCCGTGCTCACTGGCAAACTGCACAAGGCTGAGAGGGAAATGAATGCCCTGAACAGTCAGGTGGGTTCAATCTGCATTCTCAAAGATCTACATTCTCTGCAGTTATTTTACTCTTTCACATAGTTTATGCTTAGCATAAGAATGTTTGGCATACTGTTATAAATATGTAATTTGTAACATATATGGAAACAGGTTGAAGAAATTAAACATGCCCATAGGTTGGAACTGGCTAATGTGAAGATGGAGTTTCTGAAAGGCAGAGGAGAAGTGGAAAGGGAGCGAGACAAACTGCAAACCCAAGTGGAGAGTAAGTTTCTGCATTTTGTTACCCTTCCCATTTCTCACTGTGCCTCAGATTCTTCTATTATGTTCAAGACTTCTAATAAAGACTAGAATAGAGAAGAATATATATATTTTTTAAATGGCCTGCTCTCAAGAAACACTTCCATCTTCTCGCTGCCTCAGGTCTGCAGTCTGATCTTGAAGTTTTGACGGCAGCGGGTGAGAGGAACAAAGAGTTGTTGTCGGAAAAAGAGCAGGAAATGGTGCTTCGGATACAGGGAGCTAGAGAAGAAGAGATGCAAAAAATTGCCGTGCTTCAGGAAGAGAAGTAAGCTTTCTCCTCCCTTCCTTCCTTAAGCCCGTGTTTCCTTCCAGGCTTCCCATTTATTAAAAAAAAAAATTATTTCAAAAACTCTGTTTTGACTTTTTCAGTTGATATTTTACTGTGATTTTATTTTGTGTGTGTGTGTGTGTGTGTGTGTGTGTGTGTGTGTGTGTGTGCGCATCAGGTTGGAACTGGAGAATCGTCTCTCTGAGCTGGAGCAGCTGAGGGCTCTACAGGAAGCTTCAGGAAACTCTAAAAACGAGGAATTTGAGGGTCGTCTCCGTGCTGCTTTGCTTGGGGAGGAGTCTGCACGCAAAGAGCTGCAGAATATCAAGTATTCACATTTCAGTTATGCACATTTCTATATTTTCTGGTAGCCTCATTTATACTTCAGTCCAGAGGCTGTCCAAAAAGGATTCTCACCCAAGTCTGGCTGTCAGGCTGTTTTGTGCAATTTCAATCTTTTTTTTTATCGCACTTCCAGTCTGGCTGCAAGATATCTCACTTCCCATCACAGCATATTCCTGTTTACTTTCCTTATACTTCAAGTTTATTTCAGTTGAAGGGAATCTGTTAGTGTTCAGGTGGCTGATGGCTCATGATAGTGTTCATGCCGCTCCAGTGAACTTTCTGATATCTGCAAATATAATCAACTATAATAGACTTTAAGGTGTAAAAGACAAGGTTCTTGATTCAGTACATCTGCATACAAAAGATGTATAAGTAAGTAGGCTATTTGTCATAAAATACAGCTTATTTTAGGTGTAATAAACATTTAAACTCAATCAAGCCCACACTTCCTCCTCTGAAGAGCTAACATCCTCTTTTACATCCTCGTAACATACTAGCATACTAGTGTATTAGCTTGTGAATGCCAAATCCTTAAGGTCTGGTGTAAGGGAGCATTTCAGCTTCTCAGTAAGTTACAAAGCTGACAGCTGGTGTGTTGTGGACTGAAATATACTGAAAGTATAAGTACAGTACGGTGGCGTTAATACTATACACACATCCATGCACCACCATATCATACTGTATCAAATTTGAATTTTGTGTATTATACTCCTAGGAATTGCAAAAAATTATACACAATGTGTGTAGATTTGTGTATTGACTGTTGATTATCTAATAGTTGTCTGTGTCTTGTATGTCTTAGAGCTAAACTGCAGCAGCAGGCGCAGCAGTTAGAGGAGCTGGAGAGGCAAAAGGCAGAGAACACGGAGTTGAGAAGAGTAAGTACCAAACCCATCCACAACTGGAGCCAGTAACAGATCGAGGAAATATCTGGCCGTTTATATGTCTAATGTTTAGGAATGTTCTAAGGAGCATTTAAATGATTTAGGTGTTGGTTTTTATTACAGCTTTCTAATTACACGGTACTGCTTTATTCCTCAGCACAATGCAGAGCTAAATGTGCAAATCAGCACTCTGTCGTATTCAGAGCGCGAGCTGATGGAAGCCAATGGAAGGCTGAGGGAGAGTCTGGAAAGAGTGAGAGAAGAGTTACGAAGTGCTCGTGCACAAATGGAGAGGACTCAGCAGGAAGCGGAAAGGTACAAAAAAAAAAAAAGGGCATGTTTGGGGCTGCATTTTACAGGCATCGAGGAATGCACTATGTTTAAGCATATGCACTGTAGCCTCAAATACACTCTAAGAAGAACAAGGTTTTTCAAGGGTTCTTTAAGAAGTCATTGGATAATTATTGGTTCTTAATAATTTCGGTTCGATATTGAAGAAAAATGCGATAACTTGTTAAATTATGACATATGCGGTACGATAATGCTATAAGTGTGTAAAATCACTTTAAATTATATTTACTTATACATTTAAAAACTGAAAATGACACATCCACCATACGTTTCATGTTCTTTTGAGGAAGACTTTTTGTAACGTTTTGAGCCTTTGCGATATGCATATCACGATATTTACATTTGCGATATTTCAATAATTTCGAAAGATTGTGCACCCCTAGTTCTTAACCTCCTGAAAGGGTTCTACGTGGAACCCTTTCTGATCAAGAAATTGGCGGTAGGGTACTACACAGAACCTTTCTTAGAGAGACAGCGGCATCTTTTCGAACTGCTGCTCATGCTGCATCACAGGGCAGCGTAACGCACTCAGAGCAAAGTGCTATCTTCCCTCTTCTGCATGCATGAGCTCACTGACACCCACAAATTGCTAGTGTCGCTGTGATTGACAGGGGACAGAGTGAGTATGCCTCTGCTACATAGAAAGCACATCCAGTCTTGCTCTCTTAAAATCCCAGTCACGGATTGGCTGTGGCATCGTGTTATAATATTTCAAGTAGATATTTATTATTCTTTACTGTTTACTGGTGTAAGGTAAAGATTGTGTGTAAAATCATGCATATACAGTTCAAGAGCTTCAGTTAATGCTCACGTCAAACATCAGAATGGGGGAAATGTCAGTATACCAGTAATATAGAAGTAGGAGTATACTAATATTGTGATTACACAAGTACTGACCCTGCTGTGAAAGTCCTAAATGAGTTATTCTGAAGACACTGTTACAGCATCAACTTTTCAGTTGGCTTCTGAAATGTTTATTGCTCTCTTTTGTAGGGCTGCAAAATAATGGTTATTTTGATAATCGATTAATCTATACATTTTTTTCCCCTAGTGAATTGATTAGACTGGTTATTTTTTAAAAATATACTAAATACAAAACATGTTTATTAGAAATGTTCATTTTGGAGCATTTCAACCAAGGAATATTACTACAGAGCTCTTAACTAGGCATAATTAAATAACAGGTCACTAACTGCAATACAACAGTACTGACATTTATCACACAATCTTTCACAGCATGAGAATATTATTAAGTGCTCATGTCAACCAGGTACCAGCATATGAACTATTAGATTTTGGATTTGATCCAAACAGGTTCAAGGTCAGATATCTGCAATAGTTTTTTTTTTTTTTTTTTATAGCTTTCTTCCTGTTTGAAGTGTACTTTGATGAAATAATACCCATTTGATGGAAACAGCTTATGTTTTTTTTTTGGTCAGTTACTTGCTGCAGTCCTACTGTTTTGCCCCCTAGTGGAATAACAGATTCTAGCTCTTGTTTTGGATCTTTCAATTCAATTATGGTCCACAAGATGGATTTAGTGTAACATAATTTAATTTGGGTTCAAAATTTCATTTGGTGGGCAGGATTAGAACTTGGCTACATAGTGAAAGAATGCGAACATCACTTCTCCGTCTCTCAGCCAGTGCCAGCGCAGCTGTTCTCTTATCTGTTGCAGGCTGGAAGAGGAGAGACGTGTGGAATGGTTGGAGGAAAAACATAAACTTCAGGAGAGAGAGGCAGAGCTGCAGGAGAAATACAGCCAAGCCAAACAACGCATGCAAAAAGCTGCACTTGCGCAAAAAAAGGTCATTGTCGTTCCATGCTGACTTCTGTACTGAACTGCACATTTATTTTTGGTTTTGGGGTCCAGTCTGACCCTGACCAGCTTTTTCACTTTTTGTAGCTTTTCCCTACCAAGTGTCCGAAAGGCCATACTGTATCTGTTAGGATTATTATTATTAGAGCTCTAGTCACTGAAGGTGCTGGAACCATATTGATTCATTCACACTTTTATGTTTTTCTTCTTCTTATCACAGGGTCAATCATGTAGTACTTAGAACCCTCTTGTTTTCATTTGGATTTTTCTTCTTCTTGTTTTTGTTCATTGGCCTGATGGCGGCGCTATAACACAAGGTTTTTTTTTTTAACGCTTTGGCTCATATCTCATGAACTGTAATTCCTAGGACAAAATATGTTTTTCTTTTTTTTCTTCTTCCATGAGTTCTCCCAAACAGAAATCCCCAAGAACCAATTAGATCCACCCACTTAGATTTTGAGCTTTTTTTTTTTCTTCACAAAATTGTTGTGAAATTACTCATCAGAGTGTGATCCTCAGTCAAAATTAACAAATATGTTGAGATTTATAAACAGTATGGCTGCCACCTGCCAATCAGTTGTAACAGGGCGGAGTCTAATTTACTCAAACATCTGCAACTCATGTCTGTTAAAACTGATTCACATGAAAAATGAACAGCTTTTCAGGACAAAATTCTGCGGTTGGCTGCAGAGTTTTGGGATATGACTATACCTGGGGGCGGGGCTAAGCTCAGATTCCTCAGGAGCTCCATTCATTCCCATTCTGATTGAGCTGTAATTTTCTATACTGCATCTTTGTGCAAATATGTAATGTCAGGTTTGCTGATGACCTGATTACATAAACAACATGGCCACTATCGCTCAGTCATACTTTCAGCAGGCATTTTCTGGGGTTAACACTGAGCTTGAAACTGGGATGGTAGGTTTGTCTAGTGACTCAACGTCTAGAGACGCAGCCTCACTCAAATTGGCCACTGGAGTGCTGTACATATTTTTGCACACAACAGACATATCTCTTGGAAAATCATTTGTACAGTGAATTTTCTTTTTTTTATCCAGTTTTTTTGCTGAATCCATAAAAACTGCCTTTTAAACCATGTGGCCATGTGGGCAAATTTATGATAATTTGCATAATATCCAAAATCTGTTTTTGTGAGCTAGTGCTAGATTTTTTGCCCTGCCCTGCACAAAATTGATGACACTCAAACACGAAGTGTGGCATAATTCCACTTTATATCACGCATTTCGGTGCAGACATCACATGTATGTTAAGTGATGGGGTATAGTCACATACACACACGCTGTTAGTGTGGGTCCGGGGCTCGATAGCGCCCCCTGTGATGCATATGGGTATATGGGCATATGGGTTTTCATAAGACAGACAAGTTTTACAGTCACGTCCATCATCTCCGCCAAACAGGACGTTCCACTGTACATCGTAGCTCATAAAAGTTAACGTTTATGTTCAGAGTGGCATTCTGACATCCACCTGCCAGTACTGGCTCATGAACATGGTGCTTGGGCCTGCCTATCACAGCTTGCGTCTATATTTTAATTGTTTTTTCTTGGCACACACTAAAATAAGGAATTAATCATTTAAATATTTTTTTTAAATAATGGCTCATTTTTTATTGTTTCTACTTGTTTCACCACACAAAGTGCAGAAAGTGCAGAAAGTGCCAGTGGTAGCTCAGTGGTTAAGACTTTGGGCTTCTGCTTAGAAGGTCATGAGTTCAAACCCCAGTACCACCAATCTGCCGCTGCTGGGCCCTTGAGCAAAGCCCTTAACCCTCAACTGCTCGGTTGTATAAAAAAAAATGAGATAATTGTAAGTCACTCTGGATAAGAGCTTCTGCCAAAAGCTGTAAATGAAATATTCATGAATCCAAATATGAATTGTTCAGCTGACAACCTCTACCTTTTGACTGTTGAATCACTTAGCTAATGTCCCAGCCACCCACACTAACTGAAATGCTAGCTAACTTCATTAAGCTTTTAACAACTAAACCAGCTTAAACTTGGACACCTGGAAAGTCCTGCTGATATTTTCAGCTGCTGTGTTACATACATCACCTTCTTGCTATTTTTAAAAAGCACATAGTGATTCATATTCGCAGTACATCTGGCACTAACAGCAATGTTAATCTCCCCTTGCTCCTTACTGCTAGCTACCCAGTGAGTGCAAGCAAGCAAAAAAGCAAAGGAGAAATGTGAGAGCTTTTTTTTCAATGGTTATTGTTTTAAAGCCAAAAACACTTTTGAACATCTTGTTCGTGTGTATTTTTTCCCCCATTGCAAAACAGAAAAATAGATGTTACACTAGAATGGTATGTTTAAATTTTTATGTTTGCTATGATTTTACCAAGTAATTATCCTGCCACTTACTTTTGTAGAGAAAGACCATGACCGAGGCTAAGGAGAAGAAACTGCAGGATAAGTTACAGCTGCTGGAAGCCAAGATTGAAGAACTGGAAATTGAGAGTTCTGTGGCCAAGAAGTACTACTTTCACTTGACAAATTGTGTTTAATAATAGAGGTAGTCTTTTGTTTTGGGTTGATTTTTAATGCATATATTTGTATGTGTCTCAGAAATCCCTCATTTGCAGAGGAGCATACTCAACTTAGCAGACGTCTAACAGAGCTGCAGAGGAAACACAAGGAGTTTCGCCAGCTGCTGCTGGGTAACCACATGCCCTCTATGTCCCTACCTCACTCTCTGCTCACTGCAGGACCTGAGTGCAGCTTCTTAAACCTGCAGGTGAGCTGAACTTTGTGACACATTACCACACACAGGATTAAGATTCAAGCGTATGGAAACTTTTGAACTGGTTCATTTGTGTAAATTCAGTTATTATCTTTAATAGACTTGTGGACTAGATGTAAACATCTGCTATGTGAAAGAGCTTATTCAGGGCAGAACTAAATAAAAAAAATGCAGTTTTTATGATCTCTCTCTTTTTTTTTTAATTAAATAATTAATTAATTTATTTTAAATGTCAAAATATTTAAAGCCCCTCTCTATACTCAGCTTAGCGGATGTGGACTGCCATCTTTAATTTAAGTATATTTTTAACAGGATTCAAATCCAGACACCAGGATTACCAAGACAAGAGAGAACTTTTATTTATTTATTTATTTATTTATTTATTTAAATAAATTTAATTAAATTTATTTAAATTTATTTTGTAAAATGAATGAAATGTATATAATTTTTCAGGAATGACTGCATTACTGTTTCAATAATATTTTTTGTAGCAAACTTAAGCTAGTAATTTTTTTTTGTAGAGGTAAGTAGCTTCTCCGGTTGTTTCGAGTCATTTGTGCGATTTTATTTTATCCAATCATTTTTGAGTCTTGTGGTGTTGACTGCAATCAGAGCATTCTTTGTGTTTTTAAAAACATTTTCTTTCTTCCAGGAGGAGCAGCACCTGCGGCAGTTATCAGGGCTGCAGAGGAGACTGGAGGAGCTGGAGAATAGTCAGCAGCAACAGCTCCAAGAACTGACTCCTCCTCAGGATCGGGAGAGAGAAAAAGACAGACTTTTAGCACCTCAGGACAGCCTGTCTAACCTCTGACCCTTCACCTTTTGCCTGTTTGAGACTAGAGCTGATCATATTGTGCCATGTTAAATGTGGGTCCACTTGAATTTTTTTTGACTCCTACAGGTTTTCAAAACATAGCTAAAGTCTTCCATATCCCTGACCCTGGTCCAAACAATACCTTAGCTTTGAAACTGAAAGTAATGTCGACTAGGCCAGCATGCAAAATAATGAAGGACTAGTCTTGAGTTAATGAAAAGGTTTTGTGGCATTTAGCTAAAGCCACTCTACAAGCTCAAAAATAGCTTGCCTAAATTACATCTGCACCCATGATTGGTCTGCTGCTAGTTATAAATAAAATGTAATCAAAGGAGGTGACATGACAAGCAGTTTTTCATAAACAGTCAACTTGTTAGCAGCCAGTAAACTATGAATAAGTTCGTCTTGCCTCCCGCTGTCGGACAAGAAGCAGCAACATAGGATGAAGGATTGTGTACATTTAGTTTGGAAAATGATCAAATTTATTGGTGCTACTCCATTAATTGTTTGATATATATTATATGCATTTATATATATGAGCAATCCTGCAGAAAATAAATAAAAGAAGTCAGTTCAAGTGAATGGAGCACTGTTATTGTATATGTTTTAGCAAAGGGGAGGATTACCAGTGATAGACCATGTCATGATCATTTGAATGGAAAACATAAGAACAGTTACCTTCAATGGGATTAATGGAGGAAAGATACAATTAGCTCTTTTGCAAGAGATGCACCTTAAAGAAAATTCGTCTTCTTACAAATCAGGGCATAGGAGATGAGTGACGATATTATTGCATAACACATTGAATTACAAACACGTATCCAAAGTCAGAGACAAAGAAGGTAGATTTTTTATGGTAACAGAGAAAGTTGAAGGAACATCGGTGTGTTTTGAGTGGGTATGCCCTGCCAGGCTGTGGCTGGGTTTTTATCGAGAGGTCTTTGAGTTGAAGGCAAAAAAAGCTGAAGGGATTTTGATTTATAGTGGGGATATGAATATATCTGAATATATTTATGAATAGATTTGTGTCCCTTCATTTGAATAGAAAGCCAAAGTCTATAACTTGGATGGTGAATTCAGATATATTTAATAATCCCTAGACCAAGGAGTGGTTAAAGACTAAAATAAAAAAATATATCTTAAACTGAATGATAATGGTGAAGTGACACTTGGCAGTGCTGTGATGAGGGGTAGAATCATAGCCACTGCTTTTCTCATTGAGAAACTTATACAACAGAGGCTATAATAGTTAGAAAATAAATTGAAGCAATTGCAGAACAACCATACTGACAATGAAGATAATTAGGTGAAAGTGGACATAAAAAAAGAAATGAGAGATACAATATAGTATGTACAAGAATTACAAAAAAGCCATTTTTAAAGCAGCTGTATTATGAACTGGGTGAAAAATCTTTGAAAAGCTTGTCATACAGGCTATGAAAACAACAAGAAAATAAGAACTAGTTCAAGGTAAGAAACCCTGATTCTGGTGCAATAGAGTATACTCTCGGAAAAAATTCATCAGAGTTTTGAAAAATTCTGTAGAACACTATAATCCCAACCACAGATTAATAAGTGTCTTCACATTGAGGTGTTTTTCACCTCATTGGATTTACCCACTGTCACAGACGAGGAAAACTAAAACTTAATAGATGAAATAACAAAGTAGAAATCGCAAACAGCAATATCTAGATTGAAAGTGAGCAAGTCCCCTGATGCAGACGGCTTCACCGCTGAGTGATACAAATCACTTAAAGAGAACTTTTCTAAATGTTTTAAGTGGATCCTTAAAAGAAAAAAATCCACCTTCCTGGGCAGCAATTATTTTGGTAATACCAAAGGAAGTTGAAGATAAATTGGAATGCTGTAACTATAGACCTATTAGCATATTAAATACTGTCTACAAATTGTTTGCATCTGTAGTGGCATGGAGAACCGAAATGCTCTTATGTAATCTAATTATCTCAGATCAGACTGGCTTTGTAAGCACAGGGCAATATTAGAAGGTCACTACATGTTAGTAGTCCAGTGACCCAGCATGCACTAGAAACAGCTTTTATAAGCCTATATGCAGTAAGAGCATTTAATACTGTTCGGTGGTCATTTTTAAATGAGGTGTTGTCATGATTTGTTTTCCACAGGGGAATTATTGATATATTCCAGGTACTGTATGATAAGACAAAGCACACAAATTAAAATGAACAGTTGTGAATCAGGCTCCTTCATTCTGGAATGGAGTACGAGACAAGTGTATCCAGCCTCGCCTCTCATTTTCGCTTTGTTCATTGAATCGTTGATACTGATGTATACTCCTGGGCAAAAAAACAGGCCAAGCCCAAAAATTAAGCTTTTAATGGTCTTAACAACAAATCATTGGTGAGAAAAGGAGCAGGAATGAAGCAGATGCACTCCTGAGAGCTCCTGTGCCTCCATTCACTGCTTTCCTTTTGCTGCAGTGAACTGTTTGTTTGGGGAAAAGCTAGAAACAGGGAAATTCACTTCTATAGTCTTAGTAAAGGTAAAATCATCATAATGATTAAAATGTTTGATGTAAAATTCAAACTAACACACGTCTAGGTGTACAACATTTTCCAAAAATATCTTCTGGGATGTTTTTTTTTGGTTAAAAGATTAGTGATTATCTGGTTTTCTGCTGCACCTAATGCAGCTCATCAAGAGCCACAAGACTTCAACATTTAAAGAAATCAAAGGGAAAAGCTCACATACTGACTTCCTTTATCTATTAGTTTCATTCCTGCTCATTTCCTGACCAGTGATTTATTGTTAAGACCATTAAAAGCTTTTGAAATTTTTGAAACATTTTGAAATTTTGGGCTTGGCCCATTTTTTATTTTTTATTTTTTTTGCCCAGGAGTGTATTTATTACAACCCACACAGTCATTACCAAGACTAATAATCGTCCTTGTAGAGTATGGGGTCCTTTCAGGGTACAAGTTGAATATTCAGAAGGCCCAAGTCAGTCCGTTCACCCACAATCCACCCAATTATATTAGGAAGAAGTAAATTTTCACTTAGGATGCCCAATCAATCAAATATTATGTGTTAATTTGCCTAAAGGAATTTCAGGATTATTATATCTGAGCTTGAACTCTTCTGTAGAGTCGAATCTAGTAAAATGTGTATTCTACCAAAGCTTTATCTCTTTCAAACCAGTGGAAGTACCAACTCAGCAGTTTATTGAATTTGAATGTTATTATTATATGAAGGTTATTCCTGTGGCATGTAAAGTATTAAAAAGTATAAAATATTACAGTTAAGAAAGGAAAAGGAAGGATTTAACCTTCCTTGCTTACATGATTATTATGCAGCCTAGTTAGATTGTTGGTGTAATCCAGCATATTCAGCATAATGGAGAGAACTTGAGAGAGCGTTGTTACAAGGGATGCCTATAGCATTTTTGATTGCAGATAGTAAGGAATACAGTGATAGATAAGAATAAGGCTATTACAATGGTTTGCATGTGACACCGATTTTATCCCAAATAAACTTGATGATGCACTACATAGCCCTGACCATCTCACTCATATGTGCTTGTTGAACGTCTCATTCCAGATTTATTCCCCCTGTGTTTGCTGTTATAATGAGCTCCACTCTTCTGGGAAGCTTTCCACTAGATGTTGGAGCGAGGCTGTGGGGATTTGTGTTCATTCAGCTACAAGAGCATTAGTGAGATCAGGCGCTGTGCAAGGAGGTCTGGGGTGCAGTCTGGAAAACTTGAATAGAGCAAAATAGAGATTATGTAGAAAAATAATGCATTTTTGTGCCACCAATTTGCAATAAACAATGCAAAATTTAAAAAAAAATTAGGTTTTCATTTGACACCCTCATATAAATATTTTGCAAGTTAAATAGAATTTCCTTTCCCAATAAATGCAGAAAGTGCATATTCTATGCATGCAATTAGGCTGTGGTTGTGATTACAATGTAGTAAGGTTACAGGTGAAATTATGTATCAGTAGATATTTTACTGGTATTATAAATACAGTAACTGAAATATATGAAATAAAAACATTATTTTTACAAAATGAATAACACATTTAATGAGCGTGATCTGGGGTCTCATTTATCGATCATGTGAATGCTTAGTTTTGTGCGTAAACTGTGCATTAATTAATTAATTTAATTAATTGCCAAATATGGGGCACTAGATAGAAATTGGCAGACAGAATGTTTCTGTTGACTTCTGAACTCATTCTGCTGCTGCCATTATGCGTTCTATCATCAATAAAGATTAATGAGACTGTTCCAAAAGCAGCCATGCAAGCCCATGCTTGACCAATGAGCTCATATGTTTTGGATCATGAGCAGATCCATTCCATTACCCTGTAACATATGTGCACAGAAAAGTGCAGCTGGATTCTGATGGGGTGTTGAAATTCGACACAACACCAAAAATAAAAATGACTGGGATTTTTTTTAGATTTTTTTCATTCAATTTTTACTGATAATTTTACAAATTGATAAGACCAACCATTAGCTAAAGTATTGTTAAATTATGGTATACACTACTGCTTCCAGAAGCCAGTCTTGTTAATTATTTTATTTTTCTTTTAGCATTTAATTGCCACAGTCTCCTTTCAGCTCTACATCACACATAATGCGAAATCCACCAATCAGAGATGTTGCTGCATTGTTGGATTGGTCCAGACCAAAAATGGACAAAAGATGAGTTTGTTCTCATTTAGCTGTACATCACATGATGTGAGTAGCTGGTCGGGGGAGGAGCCATGAAGTCGGATGGATTTTCTTCATGTAGGGGTGGTTTCCTGGACAGGGTTTAAATTAAGTCAGAAGTAAGCGTTAACCCAATATACACTGCTCAGAAAAATTAATTGAACACTTAAATCACACAGATCTTTATTTATCTACATTGTGTAATTTGTTGAGAACAAAATGATCTCACAGTGGTTGACGGAAGCCAAAGTCATCAGCACACTGAGGGCTGGATTAAAAATCACACCGAAAATCATAGTAAAAAATTGAAATTACAAGCTGATCCAACTTGCATGAATTTCATCATGGCAACTCATAATGTAAGTCAGTAGTGTGTATGGCCCCCCCGTGCCTGTATGCGCTCCCAACAACGTCTGGGCATGCTCTTGATGAGATGGCAGATGGTGTCCTGGGGGATCTCCTCCCAGACCTGGATCAGGGCATCAGTGAGCTCCTGGACAGTCTTTGGGGCTACTTGGCTGCTTCAGATGTTCCGATACATAACGTCCCAGAGGTTCCCAGTTGGATTCAGGTCTGGGTAATGTGAGGGCCGGTCAATGGCATCAATGCCTTCGTCATTCAGAAAGTGCCTACACACTCTGGCCACATGAGGCCGGGCATTGTCATGCACCAGCAGGAACCCAGGGCATACTGCACCAGCGTGAGGTCTGACAATGGCTCTGAGGATTTCCTCCCAGTACCTAACAGCAGTAAGGGTACCGTTGGCTAGCACATGGAGGTCTGTGCGACCCTCCAAGGATATTCCTCCCCAGACCATCACTGACCCACCACCAAACTAGTCAGGCTGGATGACGTTGCAGGCAGCATCACGTTCCCCACAGCATCTCCAGACTCTTTCACGACTGTCACATATGCTCAGTGTGAACCTGCCAATTCTGGTGTTCTCTGGCAAATGCCAATCTGGCTGCAAGGTGCTGGGCTGTGAGCACAGGTCCCACTAGAGGACATCAGGCCCTCATGTCTGTTTCTGACAGTTTGGTCAGAAACATGCACACCAGTAGCCTGCTGGTGGTCATTTTGTAGGACACATTTTGTGCTCCCCCTGTTCCTCCTCACACACAGGAGCAGATACCAGTCATGCTGCTGGGTTGTTGCCCTTCTACGGCTCTGTCCATCTCTCCTCATGTAATAACCCGTCTCCTGGTATCTTCTCCATGCTCTTGAAACTGTGCTGGGAGACACACCAAACTTCCTTGCGATGGCATGTATGGATGTGCCATCCTGGAGGAGCTGGACTACTTGTGCAACCTGATTGGGTTGCAGGTACACTTTAAAAGAAACACCTGTACACCTGCCAATTTATGCTGCTATCCATTTAGCAAATCATGTGGCAGCAGCTCACATTGAGCTAAAATCTTGCTAAAATCATGCAGATACAGGTCAAGAGCTTCTGTTAATGTCCACAACCAACTTCAGGATGGGGAAAAAGTGCGATCTCTAATGACTTCACTCAACTTGGACTTGAGGGGGGGTGGTCTTGGTGGTTGAGGGGCCCGTCGCCTTCTTTATGCCCTCGTACATCCCTCCAGTGTCAGCAGCTGCCTGGATAGTGCTGCAGAGGTTTAGTAAATAGGTGTTGGCACAGTGGTGGGTGCCCTGCTGGGCAATTTTTATAGCAGTTCTGAGTGCCTCAAGTGCATTTGATCTAGGTAAAGCCTTGTAAGCCAGGAGGTCTTTCCTCTTCATCTCAGTCAGAGGTTTCAATTCCTCCCAGTGGGCCTCATACCAGTCAGCATTTTTACGCACCTTCTTTCCGTAGGCAGTGATGGCTGAGTTGTACACAGCATCTCAGAGGTAGGACCACTTGGAGCCAACAGTAATTCCATCACTGTGAGAGCCTCCTTCAACTTTTTGATGAAATGCTGCATCTTCACAGGGTTGCTTGCACATGTCACAGTCAGCACTGTGGTAACTGCGGGTGAGAAGGACACTGGCAAGTTCTGCCTGTCTGGTGATAATGAGATCTAACTCAGTGGCAGGAGTGCAGGTCTCTATGACTGATGGATCTCCTTGCACTTGTAGAAGGTGTCTGTCACACATAGACCACAGAAGCAGCACATCTCAAGCAGACGCTGATGCATTTACAGCACAGTAAATGGCACTCGCCACCACAGACTGGTAGAAGATCTCATTTAAAACAACCGTACAGCTACTTCATTTCTAATGACAGTTCAGATGAGAGATCGGCACAAATAACGTTTTCATGAATACACTTTTGTTTTACTCTAATCTTCCTGATTTATGTGAATTTTATATTACTTGAAATTTCATCCTCTCATTTCATATGTATTTATTTACCTGTCTAATCAACTAACTTGTTCTTCTTGTGGACAGAAGAATTGCAAAGCAGTTTGGCCTACAGGAATATTCACCTCAGCAGCAGAAAAAAAGACTTAATATCCATGAAAGGCTATCTATTGAATTGCATGAACATAAGCTGAAATATAGAAAAATAAAGATTTTGATAATACATCTAGACATAAAGATGAAGGAGAGAGATGCAACACGGTGACCTTAAACATCAACTTGTAGATTGTTTAAAATTCAAAATGAAGAGTCATTTTATTTAGAAATGTATTTATTTACTCATTTGGATTGCTTTATTTAGTAATGACTTTATTTAATCATTTGTTTTAATAACATATTTATTTACTCGCTGCGTAAGTATCCACCAAGAATTTTTTTTAAATATCTTAAAAATGATGACATTTTGTCTTGTGTCTACTTTGAAATATGATGCAAACAGAAGCATGTCTGGCCTTCTGTGTTATTCTCAGTTTTGGCTGTGGAAACTTCTGGGTGGTCCTCCTCTTCTACTGATAAACGTAGGCAGCCAAACCTGCACTCTATTCAACCTCTAGTGCAAATCTTGTAGTGCCATTTCTCAGGTGTTTCTTGTATGCTCTGTGCATACTCACTGTCACTGAGCAAAATCTCATCATGATCTCCTCTTTTAAACTGTGCATACAGAGATGAGTTTAGGAAGAATGAATCATGAGCTGCACCTTTCCAATGCGCCACAATGGTTGAAAACTATAACTCTTGCACTAAGTAACTCTTACACGGGGAAAACCAGCTCTTGAAATTCCTCCAAAAGTGAAATTATTGCATTTGCTTTATGCATTCAAAAGCTATCTCAAAAACTAATATTGTCTAAATCATGTACAGGCTCACTCCTGTTGATGTGTACTTATCTGGCTGGAGGCATCTTTTGCTCATAGTTAAGGTAATCTAAATTATTCATGTGTCTCCTTTGATAAACAATGTTAAAGTTAATCCTGCCTCTTCAGAGGTTTAATTTACTTACTCCAGGGGTAACATTAATCTTTGACTTGGAAGTCAGATTATTTAAATGTAGATTAGGCTACATCTGGGAATATCTTTTTAATCCCTGACTAAGAAAGTGATTTAAAGTTAGTCCTGTGTGTGATCACATGTGATCACAAAACAAAAAAATGTCAGTGTCCATTTTCTTACAGACTGTAATGTACTTTTTTCTTTAAATATAAGAAAAGAATGATGAATGAATGTAAATCAAATATCAACAGAAAACAGGCAATGAAATATACTGAAACCTAGAGGTGTTGCTATTCCAGGTTATATAACGCTGAATTTATAATTCTTCATTTTTATATGTGGTTTACATCTTTTTTAAAAATATATCCATTTCCATTTCGTGTAGAAGGAAATACAAGAACATTTGTGAGTTGGGCAGAAGGGCACTAGATCTGCCCTACATATACAGCAAAGAGGGCTGGAAATCTGGAGAAAAGCAAAAATTCTTGAAATTTAAGGCTGGTGTAAACACCAAATGCCAGTTGGCACAGTTAGACAGTTACAAGAAAGGTTTGGAAATGGACCAAAAGTCCCACTGCAGGGCAGCTGTTACTTTGCACAAGAGGGAGAGGATGGTGCCCATTATTGCTGTTATTTTAGCTAATGCATAAAATACACTGAAGTCAAACACACAACAGACTTAAAAGTTCAGGATCAGTCCATTTTAATTTATGCCACACATTATTTGCATTTATATCTGTACCATTAAAACAAACAGATCACTTTGCACAGAAACTGTGAGATAGTACTCAGAGATGATCGATTTTCAAAATATTGGATATATACTTTATCACTCAAAAATAAATAGTTTTTAGCTTGTTTTGGATACGACTAGTCCATTAACCTTAACTGCAAGCCCTTCTGTCCTTGAGGTCATCAACAGATTGACCCAGTGCAGAGGAAATGGTGTTCTGGAGGCGGTCCTGTTATATCACTGTTGAGTGTAAGGTTTAGACTGCCTACACAGAGGAGCTGTGTTGTAATCTAAAACCTGCAGAAGGCTGCGACTGCCCCAAGCCTTTCACTTACACACACATACACATTGAGCAGCAGGCTTTGTTCTACAATCTGGCACAACTCTGTGCTCACGACAGCACACAACACAGGAAAACCTACACGTTGGAATTACTAATTGGATGAAACATCGAGTGTGCTTCCCTGTGACCAGGTAGTCTTTCATTGTGTATATATGTATGCATGTGTGTGTGTCTGTGTGTCTGTGTGTCTGTGTGTGGGAGGGGGGTCTTTTGTGTGGAGGGAAACTCCATTGCCAGATGATGAGGACTTACAGTACACTCTCCATTCAGAGCTACGCGTGTTGCTAGAAAGCTGCTCTCTACCATAGTTCTAGCATGTATACAACTTTCACTGTAGCTTTTAGAATAAACTTTCCTGCAACGTGTAGGTCCATTGTGGAAGGCTCTGTGTGCAAAGTTTACTTAATCAGCAAAAAGAAAAATTGAGAATGCTGTTAAGGTAAAAATGAATTTGGTGACTTTTCAAGGAATTGATTCTGACAAGTAATTTGGAACAGGCTGGGGAAAAAAATATCAGGCAATCACTATGAAATGTATTTTGAAAGTGTACTGCTGGAATGAGGAGTGTGTACAGAACACAATGGTTTAAATTCATTCAGATTTTTTATAGTTTATCTCTTCAGCTGGACACCTGATAATTTAAAATATCATTTGTATGACCTTCCTTTCTTCTCCATTCAGAAAGCTCAGATGGTTTTAATTAAGCACTCGAAGCTATTCAAGCGCTCTCTCTCTCTCTCTCTCTCTCTCTCTCTCTCTCTCTCTCTCTCTCTGTGTCCCCTTTGCCTCATTCTGCTCTTCCCACTCTGTCTGCACTATGATGATTGATGTATTTGGTCACGGTTATGTAATTGGGGGTGGTGGAGTGTGTGGTAGAACTCTGTCTGCACCAGACAAACAGATCAGTTTGTCAAGTTGCATTTTGGGTGGCAGGAAAGCATAGAAAAAACTTTCCCCTGTTTTTTACAGTACTGCAAACAGTAACTGTGTTCTGCATTATATTATGCAGAGGGTTACAAGACCATTGCTATTCTTGTCCTCCCTTATCACAGTAAATAGAAGTGGCCTAAGGACTGCACAGATAATGTTGTTTTGCCTGGGCCTTGCTCGAGCTCATCCTGGGTACAGTCAAGTTTATGTAGCACTGGCTGCTCATGAATGTTCAATCATTCAATTCAATCAAATTTTATTTGTATAGTGTTTTTTTTTTTTTACAGTGGACATTGTCACAAAGCAGCTTTACAGAAATAAATACATTCAAATTAAATTAAATCAAAATAAATTATAAATATGTGAATTTATCCCTAATGAGCAAGCCAGAGGCGATGGTGGTGAGGAAAAACTCGCTGAGATGATATGAGGAAGAAACCTTGAGAGGAACCAGACTCAAAAGGGAACCCATCCTCATGTGGGTGCAACGGATAGTGCGATTATAGATACATCCCTTCTATAACTGTGTACTACATGGACAAATAGTGCAATTATGTAACCAGTAAATTCATTACAGTTTTCACAAGAAGTCTGGTTTGTTAAATCTATCCACTGTCCACTGATGGAGTCCTGAGTGCAAAACTGCTCGACCGCAGCCCTAAAGCCACCACAGCAACCGCAGGTCCAAGCCGTAACAGTACAGCTCCCCATATAAGATAACCAAGCCATCTCCACGATCCCCAAGCAGCACCATCCCCAGCAAACCCAATGATCTTCAGGCCGTCCATGTGGAGCCACCCCCAGCAGCAGCGAGCGAACTCAACCAATGAGAACTCCAACCAGAAGTAGGGCATCAGGATGGATGGTCCGGAGAGCAGAAGAGGTCAGGATCACTGGCATCTCAGGAGTAGCATGTGTAGCTCAACAGCTTGATTTGTCATTTGTCATTGAGTGTCTGTTTTTGTTGGTGACTCCTGAGATGCCTCACCTTTTGTAACAGTTTATACCAAGCCGTTGATTTATTGTTTGACTTCCTGGATTTCGATCTAGTTTCTGGTTTTCTAGTTTTTGCTCTTGCCTAGTCTAGTAAAGACCTTGCGTTTGGATTATGTCTGTTTTGTTTGCTACATTTTTAAATAAACACAACATCTGTAACTGCATTGTGACAATCATCTCATTCTTGGTGGGGAGTTTAATTTTGTAATGCACCCAAACCTAGAAAGACTCCAAGTCTGCAGCTTCTTCAAAAATGGCAGGAGCCCTTACCTGTTTTATGGAAGACTATGGCCTTCTCTTTTATTACTTATCAAAGAAAACTGGGAAAAGGAGCGTGAGATTACCTTGTCAGATAATTAGTGGGAAAAGAGCGGTGTCAGAAGTGAACCATTCTACCTCCTGTGCTTTTCTTAACCTTATACAATTTAAAGTGCTTCACAAAACACATCTATGTAAGGCCAAGCTAATATTCTACCAGACACAGAAGATCTATGTAACCGCTGTGCAATGTCCCCAGCTAACCTGACACACACGTTTTGGACATGCTTCCAGAAGAATCCTTTTACCTTGGAAACTGCCAAATCCTCCATCAGAATATACCTGGCTTACAGACCTAATGTCATAGCATTGCCAACAATCAGAGCATGTGCAGGGTGCAACGAACATTGTAGCTTTAACATACAGCTCACTTCTAAATGTGGAGACGGAACAGCTGTATAGTCTTTGGTCTGTAGCAGGAGCAGGTCCTACACACAATTCTGTTTGTCACACAACATTTCGCAAAACAGCAGATGTTTGATTTGTCTACTAAAATCAAGAGGATTTAGCCCCCATTTTTTTTTTAGGTTTTTACAAGCCAGTGGTTATCAAGTAGTCTGATTCTTTGAAATGCTACAGACGTGTATGCTGCCTCTTAAAATGCTTTCCCTCATCCTGTTGAATAGCACAAAGCTATTTCTTACTGAAGCACATTGGTGAGAAAAGAGTAAACGCTCAAGTTTGGTTGTTTGCTTGAATTATCTGTGCATTTAGGGACGCTGCCGTGATTGTGAGCTGTATTTGCTGCCATTCTCCACCATCTCACATGAAATTTTGAAACTCTATAACTTAAGTATTTGTATTTGCACAGTACATGCATTTATATGTTTTACAACTCTAACTGATGCGTATCAGGAATGTCATTTCACAACATTACAGCACATTTTGTGACATTTTGAAATAACTCATATACTATATGTAAACGTATATAAACTCTCCTTAGGAACAACGCAGCAAATTTTCTTTCAGTAACTGGAATATTTTATTGATTTTAAAAATCTGAATAAAAATTTTAAAAATTGTGTATGGAAACTGGATAGTTTAGTTGGTAGTTTTGATATATTTTATATGATTGGAGAACAACTACTCTGAATACAAAACTGAAAATAATATTCCATATTAATTAAGGGCTAGATAAAAATTCTTTCAAGCAGTTAATCTTAAATATACACTATATGACCAAAAATATGTGGACACCTGATACGACACCCATATGTGGTTCTTCCCCAAACTGTTTCCACAAAGGTGGAAGCACACAATTATATAGAATGTCTTTATATGCTGTAGCATTACAATTTCCCTTCACTGGAACTAAGGAACAATCAATGTATGTTATTGTGAGGGAATTCCACTGAAACACTTAAATACTTAAAGGTCCCATGCAGCCACAGGCCTACTAGTCTGTCTGATGGCTGGGGATATGAAATACTCTAAGCGGAAAACACCAAGGGAGAGCTCAATCTTGCAGGGAAAAGGATGAGTGAATGGAGGCAAACCCAACTGGCCCCAGTATTGTCTTAACAGATGCAGACAAAGTAGTGGGCTAAGCAGTGAACAACATTGAAAACATTGAGAGAAACGCACACATCTACACTATATGGCCAAACGTATGTGGACACCTGACCATTAGTTGTAATATGTGGTTGTGGAACCCCACAATTGTATTGTTCCTTCATTGGAACTAAGAGGCCCAAACCTGTTCCAGCATGACGATGCCCCTGTGCACAAAGTGAGCTCCATGAAGACATGGTGT
>CM074924.1:23461616-23479040 GCA_037576815.1 Pangasius larnaudii | reverse complement strand
CGAACAACAAACCAGCACAGTAATTAGTGAAGCTGGCAGGTAACTAAAACAAGCTCTCTGCTTTAAAAATATTTTAAACGAAATGAAATATCGGCACCATTCCTTTGTGCTCGGTTTGTGCCGTTAAAACATTCACTATAACTATAGCATTTGAGCGACATGGATTGAAGAGTGACATCACACCGCCAAAAAAAAAAGCTTAACACCAAACACCAAACTAGCGCAAAGGTTCATTTTTGCAGCACAAATAAACACAAACGTAGCACAAACAAATGGAATACTTTTGGTGATTATTTAATTTTAGGGGTTGCCAAATTCACTGGGATGTGAAGTAATTTTCACTGACATTCACATGTTTATGTTGAAAAATGACACAAAATAAAATTGTTAACATTCAAATGCATAATTCTTTACTAAACCTCTAAAACATGAAAATCATGAAAAATAATGTTTAAAAAGTCACGATTTAATAATAAAGTGCCAAAACTGATAAAGTTCAAGAATCGATAGGGTGCTACCAAAAAAATGGTGAAAACGCCTTTTAGAATGTTTCAAAGCGCTACTAGCAAGGGAAAGTGGTTTTTCTAAAAATGTATATATGAATGTGAATGAAGTACTTTTCACTGACGTTTTCACATTTTTATGATGAAAGATGATAAGAAATATGATTATTTATTTTAAAATGCACAATTAGATAATAAAGTGCATGAAAGAAAAATAATTTTTAGAAAGTCATTATTAATGCACCATCAGAATGTTTTCTTAACAGTAGTCATCCTGCTGTCACATGTGTGTGCTTCAGGCGCTGAAAACGCTATTTAGACAGTTTCAAAGCACTACAAGCTTGGGAAAGTGTTTTTTTTAACAAACGCATATAAGAATGTTCATGAAGAACCGTTCACTGACATTTTTCACATGTTTATGATAGAAAATTATACGAAACATGATTGTCTATTTTGAAATGCATTATTTGATCACAAAGTCCAAAAGACTTAAATAATGCAACAATAATGTTTAGAAAGTCATTCTTCATGAAATGTGCACCATCAGAATGTTTTCTTTCTTTACTTTTCACGTTGTTTATGATGAAAAATTATACGAAATATGATTGTTTAAATTAAAAAGCATTATTTGACGACAAATTCTCAAAAAGTGAAAAAATGGAAAAATAATTTTTAAAAAGTCATTATTCATGAAAAATGCACCAACAGAATGTTTTCTTAACAATTGTCTAAGTGCTAACACGTGTGCGATTCAAGCGCTGAAAACACTATTTAGACAGTGTCAATGTGACAATGCCTTGGGAAATCGAAATAAAGTGCATTACTGGAAAAAAAAATGTTTAGGAAGTCATTATTCATGAAATATGTGCTAAAAGAATTTTTTCTTGCTTGTGTGCGCTTCAAAAACGCTGTTTAAACAGTTTCAGGAGGCTACGAGCTTGAGAAATTGGCTTTTCTAATGAACACAAATATTAATGTGCATGAAAGTACTTTTCAAGTGTTCATGGTGAAAAATGATACGAAATCTAATATTTTATTATTTAAAACCATCATTTGATGACAAAGACTCAAAAAGTGAAAAAATGGGGAAAAAATAATGTTTAGAAAGTCATTATTAATGAAATAAGCACCAACTTCTTAACAATAGTGAACCTGCATTCACATGTGTGCGTATAAAGCGCTGAAAACGCTATTTAGACAGTTTCAAGGTGCTACCAGCTTGGGAAAGGAGATTTCTAACAAACGCAAATATGAACGTGCGTGAAGTACTTTTCACATTGTTTATGATGAAAATTATACGAAATATGATTATTCATGTTAAAAAGCATCATTTGATGACAAAGACACAAAAAGTGCAACAATGGAAAAAATAATGTTTTTAAAGTCTTTATTCTAGAAATATGCACTAACAATGTTTTCTTAAAAATCATTTAAGTGCTCTTCAAGCATTCAAAATGTTATTTATACAGGTTCAATGCAATACCACAGTGTTTTTTTTCTAACAAACGCAAATAAAAATGTTCTTTTCTCTGACACCTTCACATGTTTATGATGAAAAATTATAAGAAATATGCCCGTCAAAATTAAAATGCATCATTTGATAATAAAGAGCTAAAAAGTGAAAGTCGTGAAAAATAATTTTTAGAAAGTCATTAATTCATAAAGTATATTCATAATGCATTAAAACAATGTTTTCTTAACAAGTGTCTAATGCTAATACTAGTTTGCTCTGCAAGCAATCAAAACGCTGTTTACACAGTTTCAAGGCGCTAAGCTTGTGAGACACAGACGCCTGAAAGGTCACCACATAGGCGTCAGTATCCTAGGCCTGAAAATGAACTATATGACCGTACATAGGCATTGGTATCCTGCTAAGTGGGGAGAGCAGGAACAAGCTGTAAATTTAAGTGACTAATGCTTCCTTAAACAATAACATAAGCATATATGGGAATGTTTGGTCTTGTCAAAAACAGAATGTGGAAGTTTTTGTTATGAAAATGGATATAAGAGTACCCTTCTAAAGAGTCGGGCAGCTTTCTCTGCAGAGAACTGCTCAGCTTGATTCTTGAAACAATAAAGTCTTTTGGCCTCAACACCCCTGCTCTCTGGCATGATCTTTGATCTTCAACACCCCAGATGAGTCTGTGTAGGAGCCAGGAGAGCTGAGCTGTGGTGGGCAGTTATTTGCCATTAGAATATTGGTTTTGAGTGGTTGGCTTGTGCTATGCTACCCCTGGTTTGGGATTTTTGTGTGTGATTGCCTGAGTTTTCCTTTTGAGTGCTTTTTGTTTGTGTATTGCTTGCTGCAGCAAGCATGTGTAACTACAGTGTTTATGTGTGTGTGTGAGCAACAGAGGTGAGAGTTGGGCTACACTCCTGGAATCCAGTGTCAAAAAAACACATCCCCTTATTTTTCTATGTGATACCTAGTGTGTATACAAGTTTGAGTGTGCATGAAAAAAAAAACTCTGTTTGGCTTGATATTAGACATGTACCTCTCCTGGACCATTTAGTAAGTGTGACCTGAAGAGATGGATGTGACTACATTATGTTTACCAGTGTGAGTGAATGACAAGTTCCATAGATAAGGAGTCAAGTTAAGAATGATGAGCTCCAAAGTTTCTTTGGAGACAGTATGACTGTGTGAGCCAATCAGCAAGCCAGGGAAAAGGAGTGTGTATTCCTGTGTGTACATCAGAGTGCTCCCATATGACAGACCAATGAGCTGTGTCTGTGTGTTCTGTTACTGTTGGAAACAAAAAAACATCAGTAAAAGTTTTATAGGTTTTTGGGATATTCATAGAACAAAGAAATGCATATAATAGCATCCCAAATACATAGTTTTGTAGCTTATTTGGTAACAAAAAAAACATCAGTAAAAGTTTTATAGGTTTTTGGGATATTCATAGAACAAAGAAATGCATATAATAGCATCCCAAATACATAGTTTTGTAGCTTATTTGGTCATTTGCAGTTGTGATTGAGGCAGAGAACCGGGTGTCATGTGAGTTTTTTGTTGGGTGTAAAGAGTCTAACCTATTTATATCAGCCTCTGACTTTATGCTCTATGTATTGCACCTTATAGTAGACACTGTGTCTGCAAACATGAGAGGGGCCATAGGCACTCCACAGATAGATGGAACTACTTTTGATCCAAGTCGAACAGCTCTGTGGCGGGTGCTAAGAAAGGAGTACCCAGCCCAAGTGGACCCTAAAGCTCTAAAAGGAGAGCAGTTGGGGGACACAGAGAATCCAACCACTTATGGGCACAGACAATCTAAAAGATAGAGGAGATTGAAAGAGATCCGGAAGGTGATCCCCTAATGACCACATTGTTCAGAAATGCTGTGACAGATACCATGCCTCCAGCTGTCAAAAGCAAGCTTGAAGAAATGGTCGGTCTGAACTCTAAAACACACAGGGAATTCTGTGACCATGTGGCTCATGCAGTAGAGCATTTCAGGAAAAATGAACAGAAACTCAGAGGGCAAGAGAGAGACATGCAATGAAAACTAGCTCAACTCCAGTGTGAAGAGTTAACAAGCAAAGCAAAGAAAAGAACCCTTTAATTTTTCCATTCAAGTGATAAATCATATACTAGAATTCTCTGTGCCGCACCAATAACAGCACTCCCACATATAGGGGTACTCAGCTGTGCATTACAATTACCAGGCACAGAAAAATTGAAGGCACATAGTCTAGAACAGATGATTTAGTACATCAAATGGAGACACAGGTTCCAGGGGTACTGTGGTCACAACATGATACTGATATTGGTCTTATTAAATCAGCAAGCTGGGGTAATTATAGAAACAGTAAGTCTTTACAGAAGTAACTTTTACTGAAGCCATGAACAAGCTAAAAAATCTCAGACAAGAAGTGACAATAAATTGGAAATAATGGTCGTCGTAGTTGTAGTTGTTGGTGGGTTGTTGTTTTGATGTGCTCTACCTATTTTTAGAACTGGCCAATGCGGCTGCTAAACAGATGGTGGTAGAAAGTACTAAAAAAAGACCCATGGGACATTTGGATTGATGTTACATGAATTTAACTTTCCTTCATGGAACACAAGAAGATGCTAGGCAAAATGTTAGGGAATGACAGACTCATTTTTCCCTTTTAATGGCAATTCACAGCAAAAAGGAGACCAACCTTTGGAAATGATTACATTATCAAATTCTTACGTGCTGCAAAGGACCAGATTATTGCAGGACAGAACTGTAGTTCCCTCAGAAAAGGTGTGGGTTGATTTAAGATGACAACTAAACACCAAAGTTTCACCAAAAAACCTTTATACTTTTAAAAGGCAACCAGGCACAATATATGGCGAATCCTTGAGCTATGCAAAAATCACACAAATATCCAAGATAAACAGCCAAAAGCACAATACATTATCATTCACCAGTGTCAAAGTCAGACACAAATCAGCAACATCAATGTTATGGCATTCAGATTGAGATTAGTATCTCTAATCAGAGATGAGTAGACATCTGGCCTGAAAAAATCACTCAAGACAAGTAAAAGGGAATACACCATCCTGAAACATGGTGTATGGACTCTTATTCTGAATGAAGAGATATGTAAAAATATCAAGACCTCATGCACTCTTAGATTTAGGACAGCAAAAATTTTTCCAAAAGTGGCATCTCACTGTATAAACAAAATTGGGTACTGCACAGAGTGTTGAGAATAAACCAGTGGCTAAAGCACAAGTTGTGCTTAAATGCATGATCTGCAATGTTGAGGGCAGTCTCCATACTGGCAAAGCAAAACTCAGGTTATCAGGGGATCTAAGAAAATGTGTGTCTAAAGAAGTCTGGGAAGGACAAAAACCAGCATATGTATGGCGAGCACCTGAGGCTTACATGATGGATGTTGGTGACCCAGAGCCTAGCCACCTACCAAATCTGGCAACTTTAAGACAAGCCAAATAAGATTTGATTAACAAAGACCTTGGAGATAAAAACACAATCATATCATTGCATCTACTAAAAAACAGTCCCCACAATGGAAGCATTCGTGGCATAGGCCTTGATAGTTTTTTTTGCCATTACTAGACCATATCCCATAAACAGGTTTATCAAATAAAATCCAAGTACTCTATTGTGAGTTTTGATGCAACAGGTACAGTTGTGAAAATACTGAGAAGACCCTGTGGCTATAATGGACATGGTTTCCTGTACCAAGGAGTTTTGTGCTCATGGGGAGATCATGTTCAAGTAGTGCAAATGTTATCAGTGAACCACACCATCAATTTTATTGCAAACTGGCTCACTGAATGGTAACGAGCAGTTGCTGCTGTGCCCAAAGAGGCAGTCTGTGATTTCTCCTTGGCTTTGCCTGGAGCATTGATTAAGGGCCTTCACTCCTTACCTAGACTTAAAAACATATGTCAATCAGTGCTTTGGCTTGCTGAAAAGAGCCCAAAAACTAAAAGCTACCACCTTGCGCCATCAGAGTAGACATTGCACACTGCATCAAGCTCATTATCTCGTGGGAATGCCTAATACAAAGACAAAACAGAGTTAAAGAGCTCTATATCTAGGCATTGGCACAAATTTTACAATCTGATTCACTGGAAGATGCAAGGAAGCTCATTAATTCAATTGCAGTTTTTGCCTTCAGAAGGGAATGTTGACAAAGGTAATACCTGTTGTCTTGGAAAAATGCAAAGCACAGCTGAAGAGATGAATTGCAGAGGGGGTCTGGCCATGTGTCACTAAAGATGGTGATAGAGTTGACTGGAATTGAGGAGACACTCTACCCAGATCTGAAAACAAGGGTCACAGAAATCTGTGAAGAAAGTCAAATGATTGCAGCTCATCATGGTGACAGAGACAATCTACCCTTCCTTCCTGAGCTTGTATCAAATATCATAAGAATGGCATAATACCTGCCTCTGTGGACAGCTGTGATGGTTCCACACTTCAAAAGTATACACAACATAGCAAGCACTGCAAATGTTGAGACTGAATTTAAAGACATAAAACATGGCTGCTTCAAACATGAAATCATACTGTTTACAAAGGAGGCATAAATTTTTGGGTTAATTAATTTCTTGGACTGGTCTCTGCAGAAAAGAGTTAATGATCAATAACAGAATTGTGCAAAAAAATAAAAAGTTTCATTTCTACTGACGTTATGCCTGTTCAAACATATAATTGATTTTTTCAAAATTAATTTGTACATTCTCCACAGTAATTGTTCTTTTATTTGTACATTTTTCATCTGTGCACTTGAAAGGATACACAAGCTTTTAGAAATTTCTGTTCTTTGTTCCATGCTTAAAAGCTGCATGCTGTATTCTGCATGCAATCTTTAGTACTGTCAATATGGTAAATGTGTTGGAATTTACTTGTACATAACCAAGCAATATTATTTGACATTAACAATATTTCAGCTGTTTACCCTGCTGAGAAAAAAAAAAACACCTTTTTAACCAAGGTGGTTTGTTGGTCTTAAATAAATAGTTCACCCAACAATGAAAATTCTGTCATTAAATACTTGTCCTCATGTCACCCTAAAATCCCTAAGCTTTTTTTTTCGTTCCCAGGAACACAAAATAAGATATATTGAAGAATGTTTTTTCCCATATAATGAAAAATGTTATGGAAAATATGGAAAATGTTTTTCCCCACATAATGAAAGTCAGTGGTGACCAAAACAGAGATCGATTTTCAACCCCTATAACTTCAACTGTATGGACAAATATTCTACAAAATATCTTCTTTTATGTTCGGGAACAAAGAAACTCTAAGATTTTAACAGACATGTTGGCTAGTATATGATGACAGAATTTTCATTGTTGGGTGAACTATTCCTTTACCTGGTCTGCCAATATTATCTATGGCTGGGTTTAGAAGGGTTTTTGTTCACTTTTCAAATGGCTAAACTGGGGAGACCAGGTTAAACAACCTAAGAACAACAAAATAGCACACGAATGAGTGAAGCTGGCAGGTAACTAAAACAACTTATCTCAAATTCAAGTTCAAGTGGAGTTTATTGTCATTCCAGCCATATACAAGTACACAGAGAAACGAAACAACATTTCTCCAGGACCAAGGTGCTACATAAGACGACACAGAACAACACAGAACTACAGGGACTACATAATTTATACGTAAAGTGCACAAGTGCAAACATGTGCAGACAGCACAAGACAGAACAAGACAGTACAATGACTACAGCGCCGACCAGTACGCAGTTCTGTTTAAAAGTAACCTAGTGACAATATTGCAACTATTAAAAGAGTACGATATAAGTAGCTGAAATAGTGTAAACACAAGAGTAGCAGCCTATGTACAGTAATAAGTAATATCTGCTTATTGCTTTAAGAATATTTTAAACAAAATGAAACACACCTCACCTTTCCTTGCTTCACTAGTTATGCAACTTCCTCAGAGAAAGATAAAATGCTGTAACTGTATTTTATCTAATATCTTGCAGAATTGTTTATGCTCCGATTATTTCATCATCCACAATACACACAAATACAAACTTTAATCATTTTCCATACTATTACTCGAGCAAATATTTGTTATATTTGTTATAACCTATTCCTTGAGGCAAAGTCAGGCTACTACTTAAATAAAATCCAAAATTCATAATGATAACAAAGGAGATTAAATACGCGACGAACAAGAGCACAAACAAACAAAGAGCATGTTCCGACATGCTAAGAAAGGTTTCAAACACAGTGATACACACGATGTTAATTTTCAAACAAATGATACACGCTTGAGCACAGAGACAGAGAGAGAGAGAGACAGAGAGAGGTTTTTGGGCGAGATGGATGGAGAACGGCTTGCGTGAAGTCACCGCTCCGCCAGAGATTTTGTAATGTCTAAGGAAGGGAATAAGGTATGTTTCTTTCTACGGCACAAAACAGCATAAATCGAGCAAAAACGAACGGCACCGGTTTGAAGCTATCTGGACGGTATGGTGTGTCACGTATAATTTCACTGCCGCGAATCCAATGTGTTAGTTCTAAGGCAGGGAAATAGATCCAAAGCTCACTGCAAAGGCACAATCCGGCACAAACGAACTTCACCTTTTCGGAACGATTTAGTTTACATGGGGTGGAAACTGAGGCAGCTGTTCTTAAAAAAAATGTTTTTGTTATTTAAGAATGTATTATTCTTGATGTTATTTATTATTATTATTATTATTATTATTATTATTATTATTATTATTATTATTATTATTATTGAAGATGTTATTTAAGAATGGATCAAATCGAGCACAAACGATCGGCACCGGTTTGAAAAGATTTTGATGGCATTAGGGGAGAGTGACTTGACCGCTACCAAAAACATTCTTGCTATATCTAAGGAAGGGAAATAGTTACAGTGATTGATTTAATGGCACAAACCGAGCACAAATGAACGGCACCCATTTGGCGCGATTTGAGCGACACTGGTTGGAGAGTGACGTCATATAGCCAAAAAAAATTATATTTAATATTTCAAACACCAAACTAGCACAACGTTTGTTTTTGCAGCACCAGTCAGCACAAACTAAGCACAAACAAATGGCATACTTTTGGTAATTAATTTTATGGGGTGCCAACTTATTAGATTAAAAGTACATTGACATTTTTTACATGTTTATGTTGAAAAATCATACGAAAAATGATTGTTAATATTCAAATGCATAAATCTGTAATAAAGTTCCAAAAAAACGAACATCGTGCAATGATGATAATGTTTAGAAAGTCATTATTAATTATTAATCAAACATGGAATAACGCACTGTTTTCTTAACAACCTCCTATGTGCTAATACCAGTGTGCCCTTAAGTCGCTGAAAACGCTATTTAGGCAAAACTGTCTAAGATGCTGCGACAGTAGCTTTTCTAACAAACACATACATGAATGAGAATTAACTACTTTTCACTGACATTTTTCTCAGGTTTACAATGAAAAATGATATGAAATATGATTTTCTTTTAGATTAAATTGCATAGTTTAATAAAACATTTTTAAAATTTTAAACTCTGGGAAAAAATATAGTTTAGAAAGTCATTATACATGAAATATGCTCTAACAATGTTTCCTTAACAATCGTCTAGTACTAACTGAAGTGTGCGCATCAAGCACTGATAACGCTGTTTAGGCTGTTTCAAGGCACTACGAGCTTGGGAAAGTGGTTTTTCTAACAGACGCATATATTAATTTGCATGAAGTACTTTTCACTGACATTTTTCACATGGTTAATATGAAAAATGACAATAAATATGTAAAATGCATCAACTGATATAGAGTGCTAAAAAGTGGAAACAGGGAAAAATAATGTTTAGAAAGTCATAATTCATTAAATATGCAATTACACAATGTTTTCTCAACAAACCTCTATGTGGTAACAAAGAGGTGAAAACTCGGTCAAAGCGGTGAAAACGTTATTTAGACAGTTTCAGTACTTTTCATTGATATTTTCACGTTTATGATGAAAAATGATACGAAATAAGATTGTTCATGTTAAAATGCTCATAAAGTGCAATAATGGATAAATAATGTTCAGAAAGTCATTATTCATGAGAAAGCTTTCATGACATTCCTAACTCAAGTGTGCCCTTCAAGTGCTGAAAACGCTATTTAGAAAGTTTCATGGCCTACGAGCTTGTTACAGTGGTTGTACTAACAAACCAATATAGGAATGTGCATGAAGAACTGTTCACTAATATTTTTCACCCATTTATTAGCAAATTATGCATTGTAATATAAACAGTCATATTTCGAACCATTTATCAACATAAAAAGTGAAATAATGGAAAAATAATTTTAGAAAGTCATTGTTCGTGAAATATGCTCTAACAATGTTTTCTTAACAATTGTCTAAGTGCTTCACAGCGCCCTTTTACCGCTGAAAACGCCATTTAGACCTTTTCAATGCACTACTAGCTTGGGAAAGTGTTTTTTCTAACAAACGCAAACATGAATGTGCATTTCACTGACATTTTCACATGTTTATGATGAAAAATGATACGAAATAAGATTATTTTAAAATGCACAATAAGATAATAAATTGCAATAATGGATAAATAATGTTAAGCAAGTCATTATTTAAGAAATATGCACTAACGGAATTCAAGATTCAAAGAACTTTATTAATCCCAGGGGAAAATTGCTTTGCCATTGTTACCAATTGCTCTCAAGAAGAAAGAAAGAAAAGAAAGAAAGAATAAAATAAAATAAAATAAATCTATACCTATACAGTATATAAAAAAGTAAATCAATAAATTAAAAATGCATAGTGAAACATACCCATGATGTAAATGTTGAGTATGATAAGTCCAGTGTGGTAACGGTAATTAAGTACAGTCTATATTGCACACTAATCTAAATAAATAGGCAGTAACAATGATAAATTTGTATTGCACATTAAAGTCCCTTATTGCACATGAATTGAACATGTATTGCATATGTATTACACATGAAAGTCCCAGCACAGACGAGTTGTACAGCTTGATGGCCACAGGGATAAAGGATCTTCTGAAGCGCGCAGTGGAACACTTGGCAGTGATCAGTCTCTGGCTGAAAGTGCTCCTCTGGTACCAGCATACTGTGTAGTGGGTGAGAAGGGTTGTCCAGGATTGCATGGAGTTTTGATAACATCCTTCTCTCAGCCACAACGTGAACAGAGTCCAGCTCCATGCCAAGTACAGAGCTAGCCCTCCTGATTAGTTTGTCCATTTTATTTCTGTCAGTCACCTTCATGCTACTTCCCCAACAGACCACTGCATAGAAGATGACACTAGACACCACAGACTCATAAAACAACACATCTGCAGCATGGGGTTGCAGACATTGAAAGACCTGAGCCTCCTCAGGAAATACAGCCTGCTCTGGCCTTTCTTGAATAGTGCTGTTGAGATTGATGACCAGTTCAGTTTGTTGTCTATATGGACTCCCAGGTATTTGCAATCCGCAACAATCTCCACTTCCTCACCATGGACAGACAAAGGAGTGACGGGGGTCCTGGATTTTCTAAAGTCCACCACAGGGGGCTGAAGAGCTGTAGGCCCCTTTAACATTTGAATACATCAAGTCTAGGGTCTTGACTCATCTGGTGTGACAATCCACATACTGAGTGAAGGTGGGAAGTGTTTTCGTGAGGGACGCTTGATTGAAGTCTCCGGAGATGAGGTACAAGGCGTCTGGGTGGCGGGTCTGGAGTTTGGCAGTGACTGAGTGTATGAGGTCTGGAGTTTGGCAGTCACATGCTCCCGCAGCATTAGCGGAAGGAGGAATGTAGACGGCGATTAAAATGGCGTGAGAGAACTCCCTGGGCATGTAGTATGGGTGAAGCCCTACAGCTAAAAGTTCAATGTCGGGGTTGCAAACACGCTGTTTCATAGTTACGTGACCCGGATGGCACCACATGTTGTTAATATAAACAGCCAGTCCTCCTCCTCTCCTCTTACCGCACTCCTCTCGTCTCCGGTCTCCTCGCACTGCACTGAAGCCGTCTGTGTTAATGCTGGAATCGGGTATGCCATCATGTAGCCAAGTCTCCGTAAAACACATCAGACTGCATTCTCGAAAGATGTTCTCCCTTCTTACTAGAGCTATGAGCTCGTCCATCTTATTGTCCAGCGACCTCACATTACCCATAATGAGAGACGGGAGATACGGTTTATATTTCTTCGCCTTCTCTTTGCGCACTGCTTGGATCCGCTCAACTTTTCCTCTCCGCCGTTTTCTTCCTCCTCTCACTGTTCTCCTTCGTATCTCATCAGGTATGTTTAAGGTCCGATACAAAGTTGAATCAAAAATGCCGGCCGGTTGCAATGCGATCAGCTGATCTCTGGTGTAAACAAATGAGCCGGCACAGTGTTGCTGCGCAAACGGTCACTCGGAGAGTTAAAAACGAAGTCCCGTAGCGAAACCTAAGACAAAAACTCTCTCAAATTGCATGATTAGAGAGGGAAAAGCTTATTACTAGTTACCAATAAAAATTTAAAAGAGAAAGATAAAGAAATAATAGGTAAATTACAAAAAAGAAGGAGAGCAACTGTAACAAGCTGCTGCACGCTCGCGCATAAACGGTCGTGTAAGTACTGACACAAGTGTGTGATTCCAGCGCTGAAAACATTATTTAGACAGTTTCAATTTTTTCACATTTTTGTGATGATAAATTGTTTATATTAAAATGCATAATTTGATATTAAAGACATAAAAAGAGAATTAATAGAAAAACAATTTTTGGAAAGTCATTGTTTATTAATTATGCACTAACAATGTTTTGATAACAATTGTCTTTAGACTTATATTTGTCATGCTTACACATGTTTGCATTTCAAGTGGTTATTTAGAAAGTTAAAGTGTTTTTTCTAACGAACGCATATATGAATTTGCATGCTTTTCACTGACATATTCACATGTTTATGATGAAAAATGAAAATAAATATGATTGTTTATATTAAAATGTTTGATAATAAATTTCCACAAAGTGAATGTGGAATTTTGTGTTTTAGATTTGTGCCAGGTATTGTCACGTCATGATTTTTTTTAAGATACTCGCCAATGCACTGTAATCTTACCTGTAATGTACTGTACCTAATCTAGCTTTAATAATACTGTAGTGGGACTGATGCTTATAAAAGCAATAAGCAATATAAAGTAAAGTAAAAGCAAGTCAGAGAGTTGAGAAAAAATAGATCAGTCAGATTTGTTTACGAATTAAGAATCAAGAATCATGTTGTGAACTGAACCCACCAATTCATTAAAAAGATGAAAAAGATTCAGTGTAAGTCTGTCATTCCGTAAAAATTTTGCCTAGCATCTCCTAGTATTCCATGGAAGAAAGTTTACACGATTGTAACTTTCCTTTATGGAACACAAACTGCTTGTAAGTGTAAATAATACCTGTGCCTATGATGTCATATTGTTCGCAAAGGAGGCATAAAACTTTTGGTTAATGAATTTCTTGGACTGGTCTCTGCAGAAATGGGTTAATAATCAACAACAGAATTGTCCATAAACATCTACTGATGTTATGCCCATTTAAACAGTTCCATAAATTTTTTGAACAGCAGTTCTTTTTTCCTTTACTATTTTTTCTGTTTTTTTTATAAGAGAACCATGACTTGTTAGTTGATTTGTTCTTTTATTAACGTTATACCAGTTTAAACATTTCCATGGTTCTTTGAAAATTAATTTGTACATTTTCCACAGTAATCGTCCTTTTATTTGTACATTTTTCATCCTTGCATTTGAAATGACTCACAAGCTTTGAGCAATGACAGATGGTTACCCTGCTGAGAAAAAAAACAGTTTTTTTAACAAGCTTAAGGTGGTTTGGTGGTCTTAAAGAAATAGTTCACCCAACAATGAAAACTCTGTCATCATATACTCGCCCTCATGTCATCCTAAAGTCTCTATGCTTTTTTTAAATTCCCAATATATTGAAGATTCTTTCCCCCATATAATAAAAATGTTATGAAAAATATGGAAAATATTTTTCCCATATAATGAAAGTCAGTGGTGACCAAAACAGAGCTTGATTTCAGAGCTTTAACTTCAATTATATGGACAAATGTTCTTCAAAATATCTTATTTTGTGTTCCTGGAAACAAACAAAGTCAGATTTTAGGGGGCATGGCAAGTATATGATGACAGAATTTTCATTGTTGGTTGAACTATTCCTTTAACTGGTCTGCCAACATTCCTTTAAACCCTTTAGAAGGGTTTTGTGGACTTTTCAAATGGCTAAACTGGGGAAACCAGGTTAAACAACCTAAGACCAACATACGAGCTCACGAATTAGTGAAGTTAAAGCTCAGTAAACTAAAACAAGTTCTTACTGCTTTGTTATTGCTTTAAAAATATTTTAAACAAAATGAAACACTACTTATGCAGCTACCTCAGAGAAAGATAAAATGCTGCAACTGCCTTAATATCTTGCAGAATTGTTTGTGCTCCGATTATTTGACCATCTGTAATGTACGTAAAGCAATGCACACTTTAATCATGTTACGTACTAGTACTCAAGCAAACATTTGTTATAATGCAGTAACCGAACCTATTCCCCGAGGCAAAGTCAGACTACTACTTGAATAGAATCCAAAAAATATAATGATAACAAAGGAGATTAAATACTTGCTTCAGCGACGAACAAGAACACAAGTAAACAAAGAGCATGTTCCGAATTTTTTAATGGACGAGCAAGTTTTTTAATTTTTTAATGGGAATAAGATATGATGTTTCTTTCTACGGCACAAAACAGCACAAATCGAGCAAAAATGAACGGCACCGGTTTGAAGCTATTTGGACGGCTATTTGGACACTACCCAAATCCCATGTGTCAGTTCTAAGGAAGGAAAATAGATACAATGTTCATTGCAACGGCACAAACCGGCAAAAATCAATTGTGATGTGCAGAGAGTGTTGAGGAGGCTGATGGCTTGGGGGAAAAAACTGTTGCAGTCTTGGGCCCGAATGCTTCGGTACAGACGGCAGGAGGTGAAGAGTTTGTGTGAGGGGTGCGTGGGTCACCCACAATGCTGGTGGCTTTGCGGATGCAGCGTGTGGTGTAGGTGTCTGTGATGGAGGAAAGAAAAATCCCGATGTTCTTCTCAGCTGTCCTCACTATCCACTGCAGGGTCTTGCGATCCGAGACGGTGCAATTCCCAAACCAGGCAGTTCAATTTTATTTGTATAGCGCTTTTTACAATGGCATTGTCTCAAAGCAGCTTTACACAAACAAGGCAGTGATGCAGCTGCTTAGGATGCTCTCTAAAATCCCTCTAAGAAAGGGAAATAGTTTCAGTGTTTGTTTTAATGGCACCGACCGGCTCGGTTTGACCGACACGAAGTGGAGAGTGACCTCACCCAGCCAAAAAAATAATGTTTAATATTTCAAACATCATACTAGCACAAAGGTTCGTTTTTGCAGCAGAAATCAGCACAAACGAATTTCATATTTTGGTGATTAATTATAAATTAATTTTTTGGGTGCCAAATTCACGGAGATTTTTGACATGCTTATGATGAAAAATTTACATATGCATGTGCATGAAGCACTTTTTACTAACATTTTTTCACATGTTTATGATGAAAAAATACACGAAATATGCTTGTTTACTCTGTTGCTGTTCCTCTTTCGGCTGCTCCCGTTAGGGGTCGCCACAGCGGATCATAGGTCCGCATATTTGATTTGGCACAAATTTTACGCCGGATGCCTTTCCTGATGCAACCGTCCCCAGTTTTATCCGGGCTTGGGACCGGCACTGAGAGTGCTCTGTTGCATGCGGTTCCCTGGCTGGGAATCGAGTCCGGGTAGCAGTGGTGAGAGCACTGAGGCTAACCACTAGTCCTACAGAGACCCCATATGAAAAAGATACGAAATATTATTGTTTACATTAAAATGTATAATATAATAATAAAGTGCTAAAAGGGAAAATGGTGCAAAAATAATGTTTAGAAAGTCCATTGCTCATGAAAGTGTGCGCTTCAGGCGCTGAAAACGCTATTTAGACAGTTTCAATGCGCTTACATGAATGTTTTCTTAACAATCGTCTTCAAGCACAGAAAATGGTATTTACATAGTTTCAAGGCGCTACGAGCCTGGAATATATGAATGAATATGTATTTGTTTCTTAGCAAAACCACTTTCCCAAGCATGAAGTACTTTTCACTGACATTTTCACATGTTTAATATGAAAAATTATACGAAATATGAGTGTTTACATTAATTGCATAGTTTGATAATAAAGTGCTTAAAATATGAAAATCTAGAAAAAAATAGAGTTTAGAAAGTCATTATTCATGAAATATTAATTGTTTTGTCAGAAGACCTGTATGTGCTAACACAAGTGTGCGCTTCAGGAGCTGAAAACGCTATTTAGACAGTTCCAATGCGCTACAAGCTTGGGAAAGTGTTTTTTCTAACAAACGCATATATGAATGTGTATGACTTTTAAACGACATTTTTCAAATGTTTATGATGTTTGATTGTTAACATTAAAATGCATCATTTGTTTATGAAGTGCTAAAAGTGAAATAATGGAATATGCACTAACACACTTACCGAAAAAAAAAAGATTAGTTGGCCCAGCAACCATTATGTATAAATATAGATAGATTAAACTCAAAAACATACATTCTTCAAACATTTTAGGCTTTTTAATGCATTTAGTGTGTGCAACACAAAAAATACCAGTTAGAAGGTGAACTTACGAGTATGAATAAAGTGAACAAAAAAACCTGTCATTACAACTACAGTTAGGTTAAGGTTAAGCAAACCTAACATAAAATTGAACCATGACTGTGAGCGACAAGATGTGCAAATATCCACCGAACAACACTGAGCCATTTTTCTGAAGTGCAGGATGGTGAAGACGGTGAAAACAATTTCAGGTAAGCTGTCTTTAAATAAACAAAGTAAAATATTAGAGTTTTACTTTTCCATCCATTTTACATTCATTAACACCTGTTTATTGCGTTTGTGTTCAAGGAGGTACTTTTTAAACTGAATTTTTGAATTGCTATCAGTGTTGGTACTTCAACAGTTAAAAAGTTGTCAAATACTTATGAATACTTCTTTAAAAGTTTTGCAAGTATGCATCGAGTTTGCATGTGTATTTTGTAAGTATATGTAAATTCATTGAGTAACGATTTTTTTTCTGTATTTTTTGTATGTAGCTATGTAGCTAGTACTGCAAAAAAAAAAAAAGCTTCATTTTTGTACTAACTGAAAACTTTTGGTAAAAGTTTGTTGAATTAAGTGATGGTTTTTTTTTTTATTGAGCTGTACTCAATTCATTATGTAATCTAATCGCCCTCTAATCTAATCTAATCTAATTGGACTGGAACAGCACAAAAACAAAGTAAACTCCTATGTTATGTGGGTGTAAAACCTGCAGAATACAGCAGAATACCTGAGCATATTCAGAGACAACGAGCTGGCATTGTACTTCGGCA
>CM074924.1:23384669-23401017 GCA_037576815.1 Pangasius larnaudii | reverse complement strand
AAAAAAATAAAATAAAATTGCATAAAAAAACATCATACATAATATCTCCTACTTTGATTTTATGTATCGGTTATTTTTCATTTGTTAAAGGAGTAGAAATGTGACGTCCCGCCTGAATGATCTGAATCCTGTCATGTGTTTATTTTTGCCGTATTCGCCCTCATTTCAAAAAATGTGCTGTGTTCCTGAACAAAACAGGAAAAACCTTTGCATTTCTAGTTCTTTTATAATATGCTAAAGAATGCTGTCCAAAGTTCTTAATTTCATGAACTGTCGTCTGGCCCGAACATCGTTTCGCTCTTTTATATCCAATACGATTCGGTGATAAATAACGACATCACGCAGCACCGTGACGAACATCTGGAAGGTTTTGTGCCGTTTATGTTTCCTGCAGTGACGTGTAACGTTCCAGTACAATCTGCCTCATATCATGAAGCGTCCACCTCCATACTTCCGTGTGTGTGTGTGTGTGTGTGTGTGTGTGTGTGTAGCATAGCGTATATAGCGAAACGTCGTGTATTATCCTGAACTGTCCCCCACCTCTACACACCCCTGTTAAATCACAGGCTTTTTGTAATGAAACCGCTGAACCCTGTGGAATGACTCGCAGATTCGAAGCATTTCTGTAAGGAAGAGTGGAATAAAATTGCCAGGTTTTCTCCCCCCCCCTTCTAAAATATTGGTTGCTGCATCACATTAAAGGCAATTGTACTTGGTTTCGTTTTTTCATAAAAAGCTGCAGTTGTAAGAGGGGTGTGTAGACTTTTCCTATCCCCTGTAGATTAGGTTATAAATGTACAGGTAAGAGGCAGGGATGTGCAAAAATTACTAAAATATATCGCAATTCTCAAAGATGCGATACAGAAGTTTGCTAACGAACTGCGAGCAAAACAGTAGTGATGCAAAATAATAATAATAAAAATAATGTCTAGTTTTTAAAATATATATATGTAATGTCAGCTTTTTAAAATATAAACGTAACTGTTATTATAAATAAATAAAATATTCAACACTAAAAAAAGAAGAAAACTAACTTATTTGAATTTTTAAAATTGAGCACCAAATTTTTAGTGCTAGATCAATTATAAAAAGCAGTTTATTATTAAAAAAAAAAAAAAGAATTAAAAAACATCGCGGTATCCCAGCATAGTGTATTGTAGTAAAAAGTGTAACGTAGGATGACTTTGATATTCCATCGTCATATCGTCCAGCCCTGGCAAACCGTCTGTCTAAATGTGATTTTTCTCTCTTTTCACTTTCTAGGACTTTGCCGAGTGTGATATGTGCAAAAGAGCAACGTTTCAGTTGAAAACCCCAGCAGGGTCTGTAGTTCCTATGAGATGTTTCCATGTGTCTTGAGATAAAATAATGCAAATTAGCCAAAAAGAAATGAGTGATTTGGCCGGAGATGGCTCTCAGGTCGTGCTCAGTGCCTTATGGAGATGAAGATACCCTGCCTTTAGCTCTGTGAAAGTGTGTGGTGATGCACAAAGATCCTCATTCGTTCGTTCATTCATTCATTCATTCATTCATTACCTGCTTTATCCTGGGCAGCGTCACGGTGGAGCCGGAGCCGGTCCCAGGAGCTCTGAGCATGAACCCCTGAACCCCTGTACCACTGGCCAGTCAGAGAGCAGTGTGTGTTCCGCCTACAAACCATCCACTTCCTGAATAAGTCAGGATGAAGGGGGATGCAGGTTAGGGGCCGGCCGGATCAGTAGCCCAGGCGTCCAGGACAAGCAGGTTTCAGTGCTGGCACTGTAGTAAGATTTCTACTAACCGGATTAACTTGTCTTTTCTGAATGAGGAACACGCAGAACATGCTGACAACAGTTGGGTTTCTGGGCAAAACGTGGAACTGGGCGGCAGACTATAGCTTCCCTTTACCCGGTGGGATAGCAGGTGAAGTTATGATGAACCATTCCTGCAGATGCTTGCTGTTTTATCTATAACAGGAAAGAAGGCCAGGCCTCCTTCAGCGCCGCAGGAGCTCACTCCAGTTAAGATCTAGTGCATATGACACGTGCAGAGACAGTATACATAAGGTGTGTCTTCACGTAAATGGGGGCGGGGGGGAGTATTGCACAAGCTGAGATTGCACACCCAATGAATATTGCTGTTGTGTAATACGATTAAGAAAAATGTGCAGTGTACTAGGTGAAACTGCGTTCTCCCTGCCTGCGATTTATCAGTGAACTCATTGTGATTAATCGTTTAATCGTCCAGAGCCGATAGCCTAAAAAAAAAAAAGACAGGAAAACGAGCATTTCCTCCCTTTCCTGTTTAAGCAGCGTAGAGGGAGGGTGTGATAATTCTACCAGCTGTGCAGTCGACTCAGCCGGGTGGTGGGTTTTTAGGTGATGAGCAGTTTAAGAGAAAAAAAAACTTACGAGAACGTGTTACAAATGGGTTGTGTAATGTCCACACAGCTGACGTGTTCACTGCGGATCCTCTTCTACGCAGTCTGTTTCACCGTGTCTGAGCTCTGACCACTGCAGGAGTTATTTTTAGACCACTTTTTTTTTTTTTTTTGCTACGATCACTAAAATATAATAAACTAATATTGACTATGTACTGTATATATATATATATATATATATCTATGCACTCGAAATATTCTCCATGTACCTTGACAGAAAGCGAGGGAGCTCCATGAGCGCACGGGAAGTGGGAAAAAGGGGCGGGGCTTCCAGGCTTCCGCTGTCAGTTCAGCGCACACGTGCAAATCGTTCCAGGAACATGAAACGTGTACGTTGGAGATGAGTTTTCGGTTTTTAAATGTATATGTAAATATATTAATTTTTTTAATTAATATGACTATAAATAAAAATGATTGAAAGTACGATTAAATTTAAAGAAATATAATTTAAATTGATTGCACACCCTCGTAGCATTATTGTCCCACATATCGCATTATTTAACAGGCTATCTCGTATCGCATTTTTCTTCGGTGTCCGTGCAGCTCTGGAATAAACATCACTGGAAGGCATGGCAGTGTCATATCCTGTAGGGACGATTAAATCACCGTATAGCACAAGCCTGCAGTGATGCAAGTGATGATGCACAGGCATGAGGCTGGTGGTGGACATCGCTGAACAGTGCAAGAAGATGCACAAGTAGTACTGAAAGTAAAATAGTGAAAATGTACAGAGATAAAGAAGTAGAGAGAGAAAGAGGATGGTGTATGGAGCGTGAGCAGTGTGTTACAGCAGTGTGCCTGAGGGCGGGAGCTGAGAGGCGTGCAGTGTGCGCTGTCATGCTCCCGAGGCCTTTACCGGAGGCCAGCGGGGACACCAGGGCATGAGCTGGGTGAAAGGAGTCCATGATTATGCACGGGATTAGTATATAATCTGGAGTTGTGGAAGATCTGTGCCGATGATCGTGATGCTGCTCTCACTGTCCTGTGAAGGAGGTTCGGGTCGTATGTGCTCAGGTTGCTAAACCACACAGATTTACACCCAGTCAGGAAACTTTCTACTGTGCAGGTGTAAAGGTTGACTGCAGGTGCAGTGTTTGTCCCAAAGTTCCTAAGTCTCCTCAGATGGAACAGATGTTGCGCTGCTTGTTTGAGGATGGTGCTGGTGATTACGACCAAGTGAGCGAGTCTGACAGCTGAACACCCAGGAGTCTGAAGCTGCTGCTGATTTCTGCAGGTGAACCGTTGATGTGGACAGGAGTGTGAGCCCCTCAGTGTGGGGAAGCTCCCTCCTGTAGGCAGACGCATTACTGTTTATGAGCCGGATCACTGTGGTGTCGTCTGCGAACTCGACGATCTTGTTGCTGCTGTGTCTCAGCTACACAGTTGAGGGTGAACAGACTGTACAGCGGGGAGCTGCAGCCCCGGGGCCTTCTCCTACTAACTGCCAGTGTGGATGGTGTACTGTAGAAAGTCCTTTCATTATGGGGTTTGTTAGACAGACATCCATGGACCGTGAGTTATTGATTAAGAAGCAGTCTAGTATGGTAGGTCCTTGGTAAGTCTCTGTGAAACAGAGCACACAGCATTCATTCTGGTTGCATTGTGAATCGATGAAGTTCATCCAGTTTGTTTTTTTTAGAGACTGGGCATTAGCTGCCAGAGCGCTAGGCAGAGAGCCGGGTATGACGCACCAATGTGCCGCTGCGCCTCCCCCTTTCCTCCTGGAGGCCCGGTGTTCACTGAGCTTTTGTTGTTTGCTGAAGTACAGAGGATATCCCGTGGTATTCCCGGAGGTTTAGGCAGCTAGGAAAGGACTGATGATCATACACCATAGAAGGAGGAGTTTTGGGAGGAAAACTACAGCGTGACATATTGAACAACAATGTAACATACAAATAAACAAGCAGCATGTCGCTGTAGGACGGTACGGATGACACCGAGCGTAACCTGTGCAGCTTTAATCGACACTCCAGCGAAACCTGACCCACAGACAGAGGTCTTACACACACTAAACTCAACTCCCTGGGCTCAAAAGCTTCGCATACAGTGAATGATCAGATGGTCCTGTACGAACAACCTGCAAAACATTTGTAGTTCATTATAGTGAGAATTTCTGTAAGGATATGTATTTTGTGTAGTTCATGTTAAATGTGTTTGAGTAAGTCTTACTCAGCACTCAGAAAGCATAAAAAAAAAGGCATGACAAATATGCAGCTATGACAAAAAGCATGCTTCCTGTAAGAAAAGTGAACCTGCAGAATGCACGAAAGAAAAAGCCAAATGAATAAAGCTAGCTTTAACGTGGACCGAACCTTCAGCTCCACGTGCAGCAGAAACAGAATATATATATATTTTTATTTATGGCAGTAAAGCTTGTTTTGGTCGGGCTGTGCTGATAAACATTACTTTTGTCTAGCCTCAGGCATGTTCAGAATCAAAGCTAATGCATTTTAAGACCATGTTTTGTTACCTTTTCCCTTGAAACTGATTAGCACTGCTCTGTAATACTATAATAAGTAACAGCTCATTTGATACAGACTGTAAAATTAGCGCAGGCTTTTTCCGCTGACTCATTTCATCGGTTTTTTTTTAACGTTCTGAGTGACAGACACTGAAAATCCTCTGCACAAAAAAAGAAAAAAGGTGCAGACGTAACCCGGGATGGATCCCCGCTGATGGATCACGTGGCGGTGTAGCGTCCCAGATTAGAAAAGGTTAATGCCAGTTAATGATCACTGTACTGGAGACTACTGCAGGAATATCTGGTTCTGTGCAGTGCGCGTGAATGCAGCACACACACGGTATAGACCGTGTACAGGGTTGAATGCCTCATGAATCCCACTTCCTGTGTTTTGCTCTAAAAAAAAAAAAAAAAAAAAAAAAAAAAATCCCCCTGCTAAGAAAACGAGTGCAGACATTCAGCCCTTCTTTCATATGCCGTGTGTCATGTGTCCTCACCATCAGAGCTCAGCCACCCTGCTGTCTCTCGGACCAGGGCTCAGCCGCTGTGTCTGTGTGTGTGTGTGTCTGTGTGTGTGTGTGTGTGTGTGTGTGTGTGTGTGTGTGTGTGTGTGTGTTTGCTTGCATTGTTTTCTTGTTTTTTTTTTTCCTTCACTGTCTCTTGTTCCTCATTTTTTTTTTCATTTGCTTTTTTGTGTGTGTGTTATATATTTTCTCTGCCAAAAACCTAAAATTAATTTAACTTCATAGCCTCATTTTCCATTTCATTTAATCTGTCTATTAGAATTTCATAGATTACTGAGGCTATATTTAAATTTTTTTTAATTCAATTTTTGATTGTTAAAAACAGTAGCTTGGCAGTAACTGTGCTATGGGATGGAACACAGTTTAGATAAAGAGGTAGGACAAATGAGCCATTTCAATCCACAGTTTTCACAATTTGTGTGTTTTCGTTTAAAAGGTATCATTTTTATTTCTAATTCTGATTGGTTGTTGGTGTTGAACAGAGAGAGGTGATTGGCATGGTCCTGCAGGAGAGAGTCAGTAGAGTTGGGGAAAGATGTGAAATGTTTTTTTGTTTTTTTTTCCCCTGACGATAACATCGTCCCAGTTCAGCCCTCGTGAGACATGTTGAAACACGAGGATATTTTAAACTACAGTCTGACTGAATGCGCTCGTGTCTCCCAACATTTTTGCGTGGCACAAACCCCGCTGCTGTCTAATTTCAGCTGACAACCCTGTCGCGAAGCCTACGAGTCGAGCGCTGCTTTTAGTCCCGATGATGCGTTTGCTCTGAAAGAACGGTTGGCTTGTGCGATACGAATGTTTCCCCGATCGCCATTTTCCAGTGTAAAATATTGCTAGAAATGATTTACTCGTCCTGAAAACAAGCATTTCCATCAGTTCAGCTTTAAGGAGAGCAGCGCAGAGTGTAATAATATTATCAGTCAGGAACTGCAGCAATCACAGAATCTCAGCTGGCTGGTGGATTTATAAGCGATTCTGCAGTAATACACAGTAAACAGTATAAACATCCCAGAACGTCACATTTCTATATAATCCTCCTATTTACTCACTTTCTAATGACCATCACTATTAATGTTATTTGCAGTGTTGGATCTCACACTACATTGTAGGGCTTTTTAATCTTTTTTGGAGTCGAAATCTTCATCCATTTTTTTTCTCTTTCAGCCAGAAACCTGAAAGAGTCGTTGTGACCGTTTTCAGCAGAAATGTTTCAGTGGCATCCCGAATAAATATAATAATCTGTTAGTGTATTGTTTAATATATGTTAAATATATACTTGTCTAATGTTAGCTAAGCTGATCATACACTGATGGATTTTATTTCACATGAAGGAACTCAAAATATTCATCCATTCACCGTGACTGAAAGCGAGAGCGCATGAGATTAGGGGAAGGGGCGGAGCTTCCAGGAAGTGCCTGTTACTATCTGACAGTTCAGAACACCTACACAGATCATTAGAGATTAATGGCAGTGAGTCCGTCTCTCTTGCGGCGTTTTTGAATGACTTGTGCTAGAGTTTTCAGTGTTTTTTGCAGAGCGCTTAAGCAGACTGTGTAAAGGTTCGCAGGTCTGGTAGTACGATATAATCTGCGATAAACGTCGCTGGATATTGCGACTGCGATAATATGGTGTAGGGACGATAATATCGTTGTGTAGCACAATCCTACTGACCAATTAGAAGAACATGCAGACACATGCCTCTGGATCCCATGTGTGTGTGTGTGTGTGTGTGTGTGTGTGTGTGTGTGTGTGTGTGTGTGTTTGTGTTTGTGTGTTTGTGTTTTAACATGTTCACACATGTGAACATGTCCATTTCTGTATGTGTAGACAGTAGAGCCTGCCATTTTTAGCCAGGTGATTTCTGCGTTCAAGCAAATAGCACACACACACACACACATGCACACACACACACACACACACACACACACACACACACACACACACACACACACACACCGCTCTCACACCCACCACCCTCACATTCTGCCACCTCCATCTGTGGATACTGAATGACCTTAAGTACGAGTAGTCTCATTTTCCTGACAGGTAACACAGCCGCGTCCTTCTGTGCCAGTGTGAACTCACATAAATGGTTCTTTCTCCCTCTGTTGTGGCGTTTATTACTTTTTTTTCCCCCCATCTCGCTTTTGTGGTGTTTATTACATTGATGTGTAGGATATTTGATTTTTTGACTTGAGCTTGAGAGTGTACTCTGAAAGAGGAAGTAAAGGACTCTGGGTGGGGCATCAGAAGTGACATGTAAAAAGCAGCACACTGTGCGTATTTAAGCCAGGGTCTGCTGGTGCTGTGGAAGATAGAGGTGTAGGGGTAGCCGAGCAGTCCGGCTAACACAGCAAGCAGAACGGCGGAGGGCAGCGATATATTGAGGGCGGTCACTCAACCGTGTCAGGCAGTAGGCCACAGGGACTCAGTAGGCTACAGGGACTCAGTAGGCAGTAGGCCACAGGGACTCAGTAGGCTACAGGGACTCAGTAGGCAGTAGGCCACAGGGACTCAGTAGGCTACAGGCACCCATTTGGCACAGATGCGGGGGAATGGAGGCCCCAGTGAAGTGATGGATCAAGCGTTGTGGTGACAAATAACAGCGAGCCTCACAAGGGCTCCTAAAAGATTTAAGAGCTGGGTTGGAGGTGTGGCTCACGGGATGAGCGCAGGTGTGTGTTTGCAGACGTCTGTTCTGCGTGTTGGGTGTCTTACAGGATGTTAACATATTGCTGATGATGTTTATGCACAACTTAACAGCAGAGGCTTGGAGAGCATTAGCTTGGCTGCTGAGATGATATCACTATAGATAGATCACTTTATTAATTCCAGTGGGAACTTCACAAATTTCACAAATTCACAGTATTGGCTGATTTAAAAAAAAAAAAAAAAAAAAGGAATCGGTGGAGTTACAACCCTGAAGCTGATCATTTTTATATATAGCCACATATCCTAAAGTGTTTTATTCCTCTTATACCACAGCAAGTTGCCAGTTATTAATTACTTACTTAAAAGCATCGCTGAAGCTATAAACAGCTGTTCCCTCCCCAGCTGTTCTTTTCTTTCTCTTGAAGTTAATAAGATGGGGGGAAAAAATGCTCTGTCCTGAAGACTCTCCTCTACTCGCTGAAATCCGAAACTCCTAAATGTTCCACAAACATCTGTTTACAGAAAGCTTTAGCGTTTCTTTTATTCGATAGCAGCAGCACTGTGTTGGAGTGTGTTATTGATTTTAGCTTCCGTGGAGCATTTGTCCTACAGTTACTACAGAAATGCTAACATTCGAATGAGTTCATTAATCCAAACCTCCGGTTAACGTCGCTGGGGCTCTTGTCGTCGCTTTGCCAGGTTAGCACCAGCACTCGGCCTGTACTCTTCCTCTCTCTTCCACTCTTTTCACTAACGTGCTTCTGCTTACTAGTTAATAGTTGCGACTCATCTTCTGCCAGCTCACACCTTCTTTCTATCGGCTGCGATCCTTCCTTGACCGATTCGATCACAGTGCCTCTGATATTGAGTGTCCCACTCATTCAATAGCGATGTCTGACGTAAAGATGAATAATCACTGAGCCCAGCCTGTGAGCCTGAGTTAACGTCTCTGTGTTTGGGAGGAGTGTAAAGCAGAGACGACCGGAGGAAAACCCGCTGATGCAGGCAGTAGGGAGCAAGTGTGATTCAACCGTGTCATGTCGGTTATTGTTCAGCCCCAGTGCTGACAGCCGTTTCTGCCCTACCACACGTGCACAGACACCACCACAATTTCCTCTGTCACGTGGGCAATCTGAAGAGGGGAAGGAGACAAAGAACTCACTCGTCATTAGGGCTGGGAATCTCTCACCACCTCGAGATTCAATTCTGTTTCTTTTCCTGGTGCCACAATGGAATTACAAAGCAATTCTTTTTTTTTTGCATCTTGATGCCTGTTTTTCTTATTAGTGTCGCGGGTTATTTACGCAGCAGAATATCCGAGTGCTGTTGAGCTTCTAGTGCACTGGACTGTCCTGTAACGCTGTTATACTGCTCTGACTGTAGGAATTAGTCCTCTGTGAAGCAAGCTAGAGATGGCAGATGTATACATCTGACCATAAACTGTCAAGCTTCTCTAAATATCAGAGCCATTACTGTTGGTGAAATGATTACGTAATAAATACACATGAATTTGAAAGGATGATGCGTACGAGCGCGTGTTAGTACAGCGGAGAGAGACTCTTGCTTTAGTTCCTCCTCCATTGTGCAAGAGCGTTTGCATAACTGAGGAAGAGGGCTCTATTACAGCACATCCTTTTTAAGTCAGCGATCGAGAGTGAGAGTGGGCACAGCAGACCGACATCGAGCGTGTCTGCCTGAAGTGATCTGCTCACTTGAACAAAACAAACCACGTTTAACTCACACCCTCATTCGCCCTGTTTTAGTTTTTTTTTGTGTGTGGAATCTGCTGCATTTGTTTGTAGATGCTCCATGTGCATCACGCAACATTTGTGGAATGGCCTGCATTTGTTTGTGGACTTCTGAGACATTTCTCACGTCGAATCTCTTTTCTTTTCCTTCTTTTTTTTTTATAGCTCTAACCAATAAAAGAGCGAGACAACTTTTGGCTAACGCCCACATTTCTCCAACCAATCCCAGCAGATATCCACTCAACCAAGTGTATGGTTAATGTCTGGAAAAAAAGTTCACACTCGCTAAAAGAAAATCGCCTAAAGAGGGACGCTTGTACACAGGCCGTGGAAGAACTGAGACAGAGACTTCCAGCTCTGAGTAAAGATCATCTCTGTGCAGTTAAACTACTGATGAAATGCACTTGGAACTGTTCTCCAGTATGCCCGTGGCCATGGGAGGTGATCTCTCGCCCTCGCTCTGCTTATGATGCCGTGCCTGCGTTAAGACCAGTGCGCAAGAACACTTTCCTAAAATGATTCCTGACTGTTTGTGCCGAAACTATTCAAGTGCGCTTGAATGGCTGGGATCAGACGATGATGTAGCTTCAGTGGATCTCCTGCAGCGGGTATTCCAATGGTCCCACAACTCGAGGCATCTGCAGCACATAGTAGTGCTCTTTTACTGGTCCTGCTCTTTTTAAATCATTACAGTAGGTGGTTGTATGCCTAGGAAAAAAAACCCTAGATCTTAATTATGCTAAATTTGTTGCATTTATAATATTATACAGTGTAGTTTATCCTGTGCTGAGAAGCTCCGCTGCAGCCACAAATGCTTTTATACATTTTTTTATTTTTTATATCTACTTTTAAAAAGGTCAGATGTGTGTGATATACTCCAGCCTACTCTGCCTGGCTTAATACTAGATTAGAAGAAATTAGTCAGTGAGCCTCTCACAGTTCTCAATGTTCTGTGCCTGATGTCGACTCCGACTACTCCACTAATGCTCGCCATCACAGATTCTGTGCTGATAGTGAAACATGGCTAGAATTCTGTAAAAGTGTTGTATAACCATGACATAGGTTTTTTTTTTTTTTTTTTTAACTAAACACAAAGTGTGCACTGTTCAGTAGGACAGCAGTTAAGGGACAATCCTGTTGAGGAAGCATCACTTTGGGCCAAAACTGTGCTATTAAATGAAAAGTCCAGCATTTAAATTCCATAACTATTGGAAAAGCTGAAATCTTTACTCAAGCTACGAGCTACAGTTTCCAGGGGGTATTGGGGTTGTGGTGCATTTTATGTTTATATTTATGCAAGTTTACCTGCTTGAAAGGCTCACAATGATAATTTTTTTTCACGTTACTCACAGCAGTATGTCTGGATATACAGTATGATGATATACAGTATGTTGAGCATGTTGTGTAGAGTGACTGTGCTGATGAAAATTTCATTTGTGTGAGACCAGAATAGCTGTAACTGCATTACTGTAGGCCTGAGAGCACGCTGTTCTCTGTCGAGTTCACATCCTAACCCTGAATGCTCTCTCTCTCTCTCTCTCTCTCTCTCTCTCTCTCTCTCTCTGTCTCTCTCTCTGCACCAAAACAGACCGAAATAATCACATCTAAGCTGTGATTAACACAGTTCTTTAAACTGCTGAGTGGACCGATGACCCTGTGGGAGGAGTTAAAGCTTCCAAGCTTTTAGATGTTAAATACATTATATTGTTGCATAGAGCTGTTGTATGTTTTGAACGGTCTCCAGAGTGTTATAAAAGTTTGTATATAAAAGCTTGGCTGGACCACTTTGTTCCTCTAACTTTCTCTAGCTTTGCATTATTCGCTTTGTTTAGGCCACGACATGCTGCCTTCTCAAAAGGAGAAGGCAGAGCGTTCACACAAACCCTCGTAACCCGGACGCCCACGCCATTTTCTCACAGGCTGAGAGGAAGCATGAAAAAAAGGTCAGGAGATTTGAAGAGTAAATGTAAGGCTGAGAGTGACACCACTAGCTAGTGGCCAGGTCCGGTTGAGGGAAGCCCCCCGTGTGTTTTCTGCTGGTGTAGCAGTGTAGTTCTCATGGTAGATGTTCCAGCACATCCATGAGCCCAACGAGGGCCTGATCTCAGAATCCTGTTGTCGTGTGAAAACGAATGCAGGAATGGTTCATCACGTGACATTCCTCACCGGTTGGTGTTTCCTCTCACATTCTCGTTGGCTGATGCTATTTATGTGCTCAGAATACAATGTACATGCCGGGAAATGACGCGGTGTCTGTGACTGCTTTCCGAAAGAGTCCAGCACTGAATTACTCACACTAAATGAGCAGTTGAGCATGTAATGATCTGCAAGTCTCTGGAACTGTACAGGAGAAGATCCAAAAGACATTCCCTCAAGTTGGTGTTTTGATGGTGGAGAATGGTTGAGAATACGTCGCTCCAAAAAAAAAAAAAAATCCCCTATAGCTCCCCGACTGGGTTAGGCCACAGCATATGATTTACATTGTTTTCTACAGTGAGTTGTTATGTCCTAGAGACAGATGGAGACAGAAGCACCTTTGTTTGATTTAGTTGCACTTCTTACTCAGGTACCATGTGAGTGAACCAGGCCATACGGATGGCGCTTGCACACAGGCGTCCTGATGTGTGTCCTCTTCTTTATTTTCACTAAAAATGAAAGTATCATCACACTTCTAATAGAGTGAATGTTTTGCCAATAAACGCTGATCAGAAGGTCATGAGTTCAATCTCCAGCACCACCAAGCTGCCACTGCTGGGCCCTTGAGCAAAGCCCTTAACCCTCAACAGCTCAGTTGTATAAAATGAGGTAAATGTAAGTCAATAAGGGCGTCTGCCAAATGCCATAAATGTAAATGTAAATGCTGAGTTGTTCCCAGAGAGAAAAGTGTCAGCCCCCTGCACATCAGCACAAATGACATTCCTTTTAATATCCTTTGAATTGTGAGTATTTGAATTTTGTGTTGTGTATTAAGTATGTAGTATTTTGTGTGTGTGTGTGTGTGTGTGTGTGTGTGTGTGTGTGTGTGTGCTATAAACACAGTCTGTGAACACTGATTTTGTTCCCTCTTTCTCTGCCCACAGAGATTACGCAGATTATCGACCAAATACAAGACGGAAAAAATCTATCCCACTAATATTGGCGAGAGAGAAGAAAATGTGAAAAAGAACAGATATAAAGACATACTGCCATGTAAGTACTGCACAGCGCGTCGTGGAGCTACTGCGGTGGGACACGCTGTGGTATATTGCCCCAGTGAATCATGTTAATGATGCTGTCACTAACTTGGTGTTTCTCGTGTGAACGTGACATGAGCCACATTAGCTGCTGTTGAACTAGGGTCAGCTTCCTCCTGTCTATTACTTAATGTGTGTAAGCTGTTTTCACCTGCGTCGCCCTAAAACGTTGACTTTGCCTTTCGCAATATGCATATTGCAATATTTACATTTGGGATATTTTGACAGTTTCAATATATTGTACAGCCCTAGTCCATTACACAGACATATTCTATCAGCAGCATTGTATTCTAACACCAGACACTTTGGGCCTGGCCTGTGAGAGGGTGAATTTGACCACAGGGGGGTTCCCCGATAACGTTATCACAACCATCCGAAATGGCAGAGCATCATTTATGAGATCTTTATATGATTGCGGATGGCACATGTTTGAGGAGGGAAGTGCTGCATAGTGTTTAGCTGCCTTCCTGTGTTCAGTTCCTGGGATTTTTATTGTTCCTACAGGAACCACCGGACAAGGGCAAAGCCTTCTCTACCATTAACGTATACCTGGCTGCTATTTTGGCTTGACGTGTAGGTTTTGAGAACACACCACTGGACCCACACCCATTATGTCAGTTCATGAAAGTGGCCCATCGACTCTGCCCTGTGTCTAAGCCTTTTCGAATGTTTTCGATATGACGCAAAGATATTATCATGACCACCATCCAAAGCATCGGGTGAAACAGCTCTGTTCTTAGCAGTGGCCCTCAGTAAAGGGTGCAGTGCGGTTTCATGATGTGTGTCTGTATATGTTTACTACTCTGAATATTTATATCTGTTTCTGTATTCAGATTTTCAGTGTGGTGTATACCACACCGGAAACACAGTCCCCTCCAAAAGTATTGGAACAACGAGGCTTGTTTTTGGTATTTGGGTTTGAGATCAAAAGATGAATATGAGACGATAGATCAGAATTTCTAAATATTTCCTGATATTTGCATCTAGAACATGTGATTGACAGGTGTTTCTTGTTGCCCAGCTGTTTCCTGTTATATTGTTTAAGCAGTCGACAGCGCTGAATGTCTACTCTTGGTTTGAGCTCTGGGTTTCACCTGCGAAGACTGCATTTGTTGTTAAAAAAGGATAAACTACCATGAAGACCAGAGAGCTGTCTGTGGGAGAAAAGCAAGCCTTTCTGAAGCTGAGAAAAGAGGGAATATCTATCAGAACTATTTCCCAAGCATTGGGCAATAGCCAGTACAATAATTTGGAATGCCCAAGGATCTGCTCATGATCCGAAACATACAAGCTCATTGGTCAAGCACTGTGGAGGTAGTGTCATGGCTTGGGCTTGCATGACTGCTTCTGGAACGGGTTGTTTAACACATCTAGATGTAAACATCAGGAAATGAAAGAGGAAATTCAGATTTCTCGTCTTCTGAGGGTCTTCTGAGCTCAAACCCAAATGTCTTCAGTGTTTAGGAAAAACAAAAGAACTGTACTTTCAAAGGGGACTGTAGGTGTGGTTTGTTTGTTTGTTTATTTATTTATTTATTGAATAAGTGTTAACCCTACCTCATTGCCCTAGAAATAAAAAAAAAAAAAAAGACAGGACTGCTGGGAAAGAAGTAATTTTTCATTCACAAATTATAACAACTAATAGCAATTTGCAGAGCATACCTTAAGCAGCATTTCATTGTCATTTCAATGTCTGTATAATTTTCTGAGAACATTTTCTTTAGTAATGATGGCGAATGATCATTTAAAATGAAGAAATGCACAACATACATTCTTTACAACATTTTTAAAAATGAATTAAATGATTATTTTTGTGGAGATTCAATAGAGAGATGCAGCTCTGTGCACAGTGCAACTTTTTTTTGTTTTTAAAGTTACGTGAACAAGGTTGCCAGGAAAGTTGGTGTGTGTGTGTGTGTGTGTGTGTGTGTGTGTGTGTGTGTGTGTGTGTGTGTGTGTGTGTTTCAGCTGTGCTGTTTTCACATTTTTACTTTCTCACCCTTTAGTTGACCACAGTCGAGTGAAAGTGACTTTAAAAACATCCAATCAGGACACGGATTACATCAATGCAAACTTCATCAAGGTAAAAGCAGTGTGTGTGTGTGTGAGGATTGTTAAATTCTTGAGTGAAAAACAGATACATGTGTGCACACACCCACATACCCACACCCACACACACCCACATACCCACACACTGCAGTGGAAATATTTGATCTCACACTTCACTGCACGCTGATTCATGCAGCACAATAATGCAGAGTTGACTTCTTTTTTTTTTTTTTTTTTTTTTTTTTAAACCATGACTAGATAAGGAGACGTACTTGTGTATTTAGGATGGGTTTGTGTAACCAAATTTGTGCTCTGATAAAGTACAAGGTAAGATCATATACCACACAAATGCTACACAGGTCATCAGGGCTGATTACGGATTGTATCTTAACAGCTAGCTATTGTTTAAAGTAGCTGCCTCAGTGCTAGCAATATGAATCATATTCATATTGAAATAAATATTCAGTTCCATTTGACTTTTAGAGTTCTGTGGGACTGTCTCATCACGTGTTTATCGGTTCGAGAAGAGCTGCTAAACTGTAGCTGGATTTATAGGGTTTAGAAATCTATAGAAAGGGTTGTGAGCTTCATAAGCAGATTACGCGAGTTCTCGAATGCAGATTTCTGTGAGCACAGGTGTCTGTAGACACTCATGTGTCCATGCAACAGTGATATCAGCCTATTTATATCAACCAATATATCAGTCAGGACCTAAGAAACACACACAGACAGCTGATAGATGAAAGGAGGAAAATGGGTGGCTCTGTTATGGGACTGATCTCTTCCAAGATGGCGATATTCCCATCCATCATTATCTTCCGGAGGATGAAGATAATGGTTCCAGTACATCTGCACCGAGGGGTAGAATCTATGCTGCATTGGTCCAACACCTGACTAAGACACTTTATATTCTCTACTTGTCTGTACAAACTGTGTTGATGCTTTTGGGGGGAATATTTTACAGCAGTCAGATAAACAGAACACATGAGTCAAATTCACAAGTAAGTAGCAATGAACTAGGAATGACAACTGTCCGTAAAGATACTGTCCATATATATTTCTGTGTTTTTAAAGTCTGCTTCTGTCTTGTGGTTTGTGTACAGGGAGTGGATGGGAGTGAGGCCTACATTGCCACACAGGGCCCGTTGCCTAACACTGTCCTCGACTTCTGGAGGATGATCTGGGAGTACAACGTCGCAGTGAGTAACTTCAGTTCGGTTTTGACCACCCAGCACTCAGAGACTGCTTTCATTGTGTCC
>CM074924.1:23343055-23355128 GCA_037576815.1 Pangasius larnaudii | reverse complement strand
CATATCACCACAGTATCAGCCCCATATCACCACAGTATCAGCCCCATATCACCACAGTATCAGCCCCATATCACCACAGTATCAGCCCCATATCACCACTGTATCAGCCTCATATCACCACAGTATCAGCTCCATATCGCCACTGTATGGGCCCTGTGTATGTGTGTGTGTGTGTGTGTGTGTGTGTGTGTGTGTGTGTGTGTGTGTGGTGATTTCCTTTCAGAGTACATATTTATAAAAAAAAAGTCAAATAAAAGATGAATAACATTCAGTAGTATTGTAAGGTCTGTATTAGCATTACTTAACAAAGCCTCCAGTCAGCTGTAACATCACTGATGTAACATCAAGGATATTGTGAAGGAGTCTGAGCGCTACATAATAAGTGGATTACACACACACACACACACACACACACACACACACTCTGATGCAATGAGTTGCAGGGTTTGGCTTGTTGTTAAAACCTGGTTAGTATTATTAAGCCCTGAATCACCAGCAAAGGTGCTGGACCAGTTTGTTAGGACTGCATTCCCAAACACACACATGCTTGTTAGCTGGGTTTAAACAAGAGCGGAGTGTAGACTGTGTTATTATGTTCTTCATCCTAACCCTAAACCAAAATGGATACCTGTGCATATCTTATATTTTTCAGCCAGGTTTGTTTGGTGTTCAACACAAACACTGTATAAACTCCAGAGACCCACTCTCGTTAGTTTGTTGTGTTTGATTTTAAATGGTTAAAATAATTGTGTGTGTGTGTGTGTGTGTGTGTGTGTGTGTGTGTGTTCAATCAGATCCCATGGACCAAGCTGAAAACACATCCTATAACCCTGGTAAGTGTTGCCACTCACTTCACCTACTATTCCTGGTCTCCTTTCTGTACAATAACACTGTTTTTTTTTTATTTATTTTCTTTATAAAGATGCATGTTTAGAAGTTTTATAGTAAAGATTAAAGCTGGAACTCGTATCTGGCCTATCTACACAGTACATACACTAAATCAAATTGTTCAACTGTCTTTCAGTCACTGGACAAAGTTGTGATGGAAATGAGCACCTGTGATGAGCCACGCCCACCCAATGGACCCTCTCCCATAGCAACAGCCTCAGGTCAAAGGTCAGTATTGCTTGCTTCACACCTAAAGGACGTTCCTTATCTTTGGCTTTTATTTTCTTTTGTGAACGTGGCTTTTGCTCCTTTTCTCTATTTCAGTGAGTATGGTTTTGCGGAGAAGGTAGTAGAGGGCATTTCTCTGTCTGTGAATTCCATCATTATCCGGATCAGTGCCAAGGCCTTCAATGCATCGTTTGAGCTCTCTCAGCTGCAGGTCTACAGCGTGAACACCAGCTGGGTGACCAGCGACCTGCGCTACACACGCATTCAGGACCCTGCTCGTGGAGAGGTACAAGCACGTGCATATATACACACATGGGAGTGTACGGAGATGTGTGTGTGTGTGTGCTCAGATTCAGTGTGTGTTGTGGCGTAGATCCTGACCTTTAAGGAGGTTAGCTGGCAGATGATCCGGATTGAGGCTGATGCCATCCAGAGCTCTGAACACGAGGTGCTCAGTGCCCCTATCCGTCTCATCACCAATCAGTCCAAGATCAGAGTCACACTTAAGAGGAGGGTAAGCTTTATATCTATTGTTTAGCACTCACCGTCCACTTTATTAGGAACACCTGTACAGTGCAGTTATCCAATCAGACAATCATGTGGCAGCAGCATAATTCATAAAATCATGCAGATACAGGTCAAGAGCTTCACATCAAACATCAGAATGGGGGAAAGTGTGATCTCTGTGACTTTAACCCTGGTATGGTTGTTGGTACCAGATGGGTGGTTTGAGTTTTTCAGAAACTGCTGATCTCCTCGGATTTTCACACACAACAGCCTGTAGAGTTTACACAGACTGGTGCCAAAAGGATATAATCACTCTTTACAACCGTGGCGAGCAGAAAAGCATCTCAGCATGCTCAGCACACTGAACCTTGAAGTAGATCAACTACAACAGCAGAAGACCACATCAGGTTCCTCTCCTGTCAGCCAAGAACAGGAATCTGAGGCTATCGTGTGCACAGACTCACTGAACCTGGACAGTTAAAGACATGAAAAACTTCAGCCACACTTCAGTTGTCCAGTTTCAGTGACCAAGAACTCTAGCTGAATTGTGCCACCAGTCCATGGAAGAGTGGCTTAAAATTGACATAACTATTTCAAGTTACTGATAAAATCCTGGCAGGACCAGTGCAGTGCAGTTCTTGCTTGCAACTTTTGTCATAACTTTTTTTATTTTCACACACATCAATTAAGACCAACAAAGGGGAGCAACAGACACCTAAGATATAACAAGGGAAATATGTTGCGTACATGTTGTGTAAAATCCAGGATGCGCAATGCAAAGGATTGCCAGGCTTCAACAGTTGTAGGCTGCATGCAATTGATTTTATTTTGTCCAGGGATCTCAACTTTATTTCCTCCTAAGTTTGCTTCAACATATTGAGCTTTCTATCGAACACGCATTCCTTGCTGTGTTTTCAGATGAAGGACTGCCATGTTGTAGCGTCTAAACTGATCCTGATCCTGGACGACCTGCTGTGGGTGCTGACGGACTCGCAGCTCAAAGCCATGGTGCAGTACGCCAAGTCTCTGAGCGAGGCCATGGAGAAATCAGCGCTGCAGAGGAAGAGCATGGCACCTGACTCTTCTCAGGTGTGTGTGATTGTGTGTGATTGTGTGTGATTGTGTGTGATTGTGTGTGTGATTGTGTGTGATTGTGTGTGTGATTGTGTGTGATTGTGTGTGTGATTGTGTGTGATTATGTGTGTGTGGTTGTGTGTTTGTGTGTGTGTGTGTGTGTGTGTGTGTGTGTGTGTGTGTGTGTGTGTGTGTGTGTATATATATATTGACCGTGACCCAATTCTTCTTCAGGTGGAAATGCAGGCCATAGCTTCATTGATTCTTGCCCTGGCGGTCTCTCTCTCTCTCTCTCTCTTTGACATATTTCTTATTTCGTCTGATGACTGTTGATTGAGTAAACTGACACTTTGTCTTTGTTTTCTTGTTCTCTTCTTGCACTTGCAGTGGTGATAGAAAATATGTTCTATAAGTAAGTTACAGTGTGTATTATTGTGTATGTTAGGCAACAACAGCGCCCATCTCTGCACAGCAGGTACACACACAGCAGGCCTCAGCCGCAACAGACCCAAGTGCCTCTATGGCTCACCTCTTCAATGCCTTCGACGTGTGTGAAACCTCCCACCACGTGCAGATTACGCACCTCGACTTGCACATCTGCGACGACATCCACGCCAAGGACAGGGGTACTGCACGCCAGCAGAGTGAAAGAAATACGTCTAATAGGTTGTCCTATACATCTGTGTCTGCGTCGTCTGTGCCTCATCTCTCTCTCTCTCTCTCTCTCTCACTTCCAGGGATTGATAAGAGGATTCAAGGTGGGGCCATGCAGCTCTCTTTCAGTTCCATCACCGTAGACTACTATCCGTTCCACAGAGCAGGTATAAACATATGAAACAGGCTTGTGTGATCGTCCCTGCACCATTATGACATTGCCACAATATCCAGTCATGACACGTTACAAATAATGTTAGTGGTAAGGATAATTAGAAAGAGATTAAATACGCTGGGATTTTTTTGACCAGTTTTCTCTTGCTCCACGCTGAGCAGATCAACAAAGGCTTTACAGTGTATTACTGCAGAATCACTTAAAAATCCACCGTTCGGTTCTAGGTGATTAAATTGTTTAGCAGAATTGTAAAATGGAAGATGGCAATCATGGAAAAAATCAGTATCGCACAAGCCTAGTATGAAATATTGTAACTGAGGATTTGCTGCCAGAAGTTACTGTGAAGACATTTTTCTTTACTGTGTCTCTGTGTGCAGGTGAGACCTGTCAGCATTGGATGCACTACAGTGACGCCACTAAGACCCGTGAGGGCTGGGCTCGTTCTCTGCTAGAGGAATATAGGTCTAACATGGAAATGCTCAAAAATGTCATCAGCGGACAATCACAGTGCTCCCCTCAACATGGTGAGATTCCTGTCTCTGATTGGCTGTTGATAAAAATGTAGCCAGCTGCTTCCAGGTTGTGGCTGCGTGTCACTGCTGAGCTAAATTCACGTAGATCCTTTTTCAACCTTCGGTTCCTAATTGCACAAGATTCAGGGGTCTCATTTATCAAAGTGTGCACAGAACAAGTTCAACTTCTGCTGTAAGAGCCGCCATTATGCAGATGAAAATTGACGCTTAATCACACATGTGTACACACAGCTGTATGGGCGTTGATGAAGTCCACACATTCTCATACATTTACTTAAAGAAACATCTCAAAAGACTAGACTAGAGGACTTGAGTAATGCATGGGGATGTTGTTGTTGTTTCATTCTGTTGGTCTCGCCAAATGTAGGACGATTTGCTGGCAGAGATCAGCTAAAACTGCACAGTGTCTGATGAGCCACTCATCACTGTCAGCAAAGAGTTTCCTGCGGCCTTGAAAAACAAAGCTGCATGAGCCAAACCTTCAAGCAATCTTTAGATGCGTATTTTATATGGATTTGGTTTACATTTGATGTGTCACTTGTCTACATCGTGCATCATAATCAGCATAACTCTGTCCTGTTGACACAACTGACAGTGAGTGAGATGCGAATGCCTCATAATCAATTTGCTCGTTATTTTATTCGTAATCAGTTTACCAGTGACTTTTCTTCCACACAGGGTTTCTGCATACACATGGTTACGGGTAGCTCAAAGTATATGCACATCCTCACGAACAAGAATAACTTGAGTAATCACGTTCTGTGTGTAGAAATGTGCATGTACACTGTTTACACACGAAATTATGCCTTTGCACGGTTGATGAATGAGACTCCAGGACACGGTTATTAGACGCCCACTAGACTTACATGGTATTGACGGCGGTGGTTGCTGATGGTAGGGATTGTATCGTGCACTCAGGAGCGTCAGTGTGATGGTTTCTCTGACATCACACTTTCCTCCTTAGTGCTGAGCTCGATCACAAGAGGCTGTGAGAACAAAAACAATGGGTTGTTCCTCACTTTTCGAGTAGCTGGTAATAATCCACCAATGAAGATATGTACTCATGTACCAGATGTCAGGTCATTTAATAGTATTTCTTGTGATTAATTCAGTTAAATTAATTTGTAAAGCACATTTAATAATTGTCACAAGGCAGCTTTGTAGAAATCTTGAACGAGATTTTGAACTTTTGAATGAGCAAGCCAAAGACAGTGTCAAGGAAAACCACTCTGAGAAGAAGTGGAAGAAAGCTTGAGAAAGCGTGGAAAACATGACAGCATTCTGCTGGCGTATTTGGAAGTTGAACATATTGCAGCGTGAAAAAGGGAATACTGAAAAGGGAATCGTCTTCTGGGTGACACCGGAAAGTGTGATTATAAATCATTACGGTTCACAGGTGTAGAACATTAAAGGCGAACAGTACTGAGTGTGTTGAAAGGATGTTCATTTTGAGCGTTTTGTGAAAAAGTGTGCTGGGATGAATCTTTAAGCCCAAAAGGCAGGGCTTAGCACTATCCACTGGGGTTCCCGAAGGCCCTTTGTACATCTACAGTACACTCTGAGAAAGACAGACAGACAGACAGACGGACATCCTGCGAGGGAAATTGTGTTACAGCAGCATAAAGAATAACAGTCAAATTAAAAGCAGAATTGCCAAGCTACAAAAAAAAACCCACTGAATATTAAATATATACATACACGTCAAATAGAGTAATAGTAATAAACAAAGGGGAAAAAAGGGGGAATAAAAACAGGTGTGCAAAAAAATGACAGCGAATATTATATACAACATCTGTATGGCATAAACAGTATGTGCAGATGGTTGTGCGGTAGGTAGTGTGTTCAGCTGTCAGGCAGAGATGAGCTGTTGTACAGTGTTGTGCTGAAAGGTAAGAATGATTTCCTGAGCAGACTATATTCATTATGTTCATTCTAGTGATTTTGTGGTGAATTAGTGTTTCTGTGGCATCACATGGATGTGTAAAATCTTGAAGGTTGTTTGTGTTTTTTCACCATATGAAGTACTTAACATGTTAATTGTCCCTTTAAACAGAGTTAGTGCAGGTGCTTAAAAGTGCTTGAATTTAGCGTTTTTTCTGTTGCATTATTCTTTCAAAAGGAAATGAAAAGCGAGTATGCACACCTTTAAATACTCAGCAAACTTTAATGACAACACAATCTAGTAGAAGGCGGGCTCAGTCCTGGGGCTCAGACTGGGAGATGGTGGAGATGGTGGTAGAGAGGAGGATGCTGGCCAAGCTCTCAGCCATCAGGACTGAATCCACTCACCCACTCCATGCTGAAAGCAGTGCTCTGCCTCAGGGCAGAAGGGAGCGCTTTCGCAGGTCCTTCCTCCCGGCAACTATCAGACTGTATAGTTGTTTACCTGAGCAGATTTCTACGCTTTCCTTAGTCCAAGCCTGTTATAACCTGCACGTGACTGTACACCTGGTGTACACCTGGTGCAATGAATTAGTCATATGAAACATTATTATACTTTGCTAAATTGAAAATGTTAACATATCTATAAAGGAAAGTTAACACACCTCTCCTTCAGAAATTTCCTCAAAATTTGTAAAAATGTTTGGATGGAAAAGAGTGGCCAATAGTAATGGGTTGTGTGTCCCCATAGAGGAGCCGAGTGCTGGCGTAGTAGTTAGGCAGCTGGACTCTGGTGCTGAAGCTTGGGATCCATTCCCACGCTGCTGCTGGTGCCTGGAGCCAGGTACCTCTCTGGTGTGCATTTGGGGTGCCACATTCACACACAGAGATGTGCACATGGCTGTGTGTGTGAGACATCATATTTCTTTGTGTGTTTTCTTCTCATAGGCAAAATCTCTACCAGCAGTAGTACTTCCTTCTCCCAAGCGCCCAGCCCCAGGGCCCAGCTCATGTCTAGCTCCATCGTACTGCGCATGGCTGACTTCAGTATTTACCAGGTGAGTGTGAGGGTCCAAACGTCTAAGATCACACTTAAAATCTGGGATTTTTTAAAATTAAAGCTGTAATAAACAACGTTTTCGAATTTTGAAAATACAAGAGTAAGATGATAGAGTGTACAAATTCTGCTTGAAATGGTGTCTATCTTGGCATCTTTGAGCTATCAGTATTGTCCAAGTTGTATATTGCAGAATATCTTATAACCATTTATCATTAAATGCCTAGTCCACCAGACACACATTCTGAATCCAGCTCTTGCTGATCTATTTCAGGTGTCAACAGCGGACCAGCGGCGCACCTCTCCTAAGGCTATGATATCCTGTAATAAAAAGACCCTGTATCTGCCACAGGAGATGCCTGCTATCCATCTGGAATTCACAGAGTATTACTTCCCTGATGGAAAGGACTACCCCAGTAAGACTACATTCCACCTGCTAGTAGCTGTTTGTGAGGATTAGTAATACCACTGGTACTGATCAATACTATGGATGCCCCATTAAAATTACACTACCCTTGTTGACGTTAGGACTACTCCAGTAAGACGTTGTTAGGTCATCTCGCATTGATAGCTGCAAATGAAGTAAAATCTCCTGTAGTCAGACTACACTATTGGTAACGGCTACACGAATGCCTGCACCTGTGACCTGCTTAAGCACTTTGTAAATGGTTTTAGTTTACGTTGAGCATATCTTAAAAAAACTGAGCTGAAAGCTTTTGTATTCATGAAAAATGAAGCAATTTCTGGTGGTACACTGTTTGTAAGAGGTGCAAGTATTTGAATTTAACATTGCCTTAACCACAGATCTAACATGCCAGGTACACTCTGACACAGTGATTAAACAGATGGTCATTCTGGCTACAGCACCCACATGATGAGGCCTGGCCACAGGGAAATCTCAACCTTTATACTGAATCACTGGTGAACTTGATTTGTTCTCAGCTGATTGCTTCATTGATGACAGCAGCCGAAATGAAGCAGAAGTGTTATTAATAAGAAAAAAGAGAGCCAGGGTGCATCTCAATCAGCTCACTAGTTCAGTAGTCAGGGCACTGATCAGGGAGGCGGCCATTTTAAGGGCTGTCTCGATCGCAAAATCCTTCCAGTGCACTGGAACGTTCGCTCCCTAAAAAAATCCCACAATGCACTGCACAAACCAGGGAGCATGGATGCTCACTATGTTCCCTTTCTGGAAATGACATTATATTTTCTGAAGCCTCTCAAAAAATGGCGGACGAACTCTCAGCCAACTTCATCTACAAATGTAAGTAGCTTGTTATTGTTGTTGTAGCTCTCAAGTGATTAATTACTTTAGTAATGATTAACTTTATTTGACGTTCTATATACGACTTTTAAGTGTTTAATAATTTAAATAATCCATTAGCGAGCCTACGATCCTGCTTGAAGCACCATGACAGAAATGCATGTGATTAAGCTAACAAATGTACTGTATATGACATATAATATCAGAAAGATATCGGACCTGCCTGTTGTTGATAAATGCCAGTGGTGACGTTTTACAACATGAGTATGTAGTCATGTCACTGGAAATTGAGTCATCGGTGTCCCAATGTGTAGTGAGTCAGTGCCTGAACTCGGGTATACGATATATTAATTCACGATCTAGGGAGCGGATTGAGACACACCCCCAGTGTTTGATTGCAGAAAAATCTGTGAAAGATCTATCCTTTCCTGTAGGTTAAACAGCCATATGCTTTTCCCCTTGTTGTGTCTAGTCATTATCTGCAATATATGAGACTCTTAGAACAGGCAACACCTAATGCAAAATTACCTGTGTGTGTGTGTGTGTGTGTGTGTGTGTGTGTGTATTTTGCAGTTCCCTGCCCTAACCTATATGTGCAGCTGAATGCCTTGCAACTAGTCGTGGATGCACAAAGCCTGGTGTGGCTCAACCTGTTTGCTCTGGATTTGCGCCACAGCTTGGTCCAGTTCATGGAGCTCTATAAGCTCAATGACTCCCAAAAATCTGATGAGCACATTGACGTCAGAGTAGACGGTCTCATGCTAAAGGTGGAAAATTTTCACAAACCCTACATAGTTTACAATAGTGTACATTAAATCCGTACAATTCTCTTAACTCATGTCCCTGCTGGTCAGATTTCTACTAAGTCAGGACCACTGAACTTCTGGTATAATCTTGAAGATATTTCGCTTCTTGTGAAACCTCTTGTCCAGTGGTCTTGGCTTTCTACTACAAGATATTTCAAATAAACTGCATGATTGAAAACCTGAAGTCACATTACAACAATACTACTTGTACATACACTTATTTGCCTGTGTCTTTGTATATATGTGCACAGTTGGTGATTCCTGGTGACCAGAAACAGTTCCAGCCAGACCAGCCCCGCTCCATTTCGGTGCAGACGTCTGAAATGGTGGCCACAAACACACGACACTCGCCTGGTTGCTCCCGCTCTGACCTTGAGGCTTTGTTGCAGGCTTTCCGAGAGCAGGCCTTCTTCACCTCCTCTACATCCTCCTCATTTCCTGTGCTTCACCCAGTCTTCCAACATCATGCGCATGAAAGGGACACATGCCTGCATGATGTTTACCGTGGTCTGGCACCTCCTGCCCTCCACACTGATGCCCTCAAGGTACCATCAGCCACCGATCTGTGGGCCCTACGCTTCACCCAGTTCTGGGTGGACTACGAGGGTCCCCGAAACCACCGGCCCTCACCGTGTGTTGATTCCTTCCCTCTCACCCTATGGCTGTGCCAGCCTGCCCGTTATGTTCAGCACCAGCAGAGACCTAAGGCAGCTGCAGGCACAGGGACACTGCCAACTGATGTCAGTGGTCGGCTGCAGAGGAAAAAGTTGTTGAAGGAGTATTATAGCACCGAGACCATGGCCAACCAACCAACCAATGGCCTGCACAAGCCTTTCTCTCTGGATGGATTGAATGCTGCTGACTCTTCCTCTGTCACCTCCTCCTCTTCTTCATCCATTGGAGATGCAGACGTGCAGGTGTTGGTACAAGTACAGAAGCTGCTGAGTGCGCAAGCTAGCCATAGCCAGTATGTGTTCCTGCTGAAGCTGCAGCAAACACTGAATACACTGCAGCGGACAATACAACAGGATCTGCAGAAGCATGGCTTGGCACAGCAAGGTACTGGACGGACATTTGGTGCGTGTGTCGGCCTCCTGGTGAGCAGTGCTGAGGTTGCACTGCTGTTGAAGCCCATACCTACAGCTGATGCAGACAGCAGCCCTCTGGGCTCTGAGCTTTCGCCGTCTGGGAGCAGAGCCACGTTGGAGGTTGGCAGTGAGGCAGGAGACAGCACAGCAGGCACAGCCAAACTCACTTGTCCTGTGGAACAGCTGCTGTGTGTAGACACAGAGATACAGAGCCAGAGTTCTCCACATCTCCTGCCTTTTTCAGGACCCTCCGGAACCGAGAAGAAAGGTTCCATTGAGGAGAAAAATGCATGCTCAGAGGAGAAAAGAAATGGTGCAGATGGGTTTCAGGAGGGCAAGGAGATAAAACTTGAGCCCAGAGTCCTGCAGAGTGAGGCTTCACTGGGCAGGACTATGGCAGTGGATGCCATGGGCGAGCCAGTCTCTAGGGACTGGAATGACAAGAGCCAGGGAGCCAGACTACCTCAGTCTATGTCCAGGTAAATGTCTGTAATAAATCGAAACTAATATAGTGGACTCTGGCTTTTGGGCAAGACAGACTAACCTGGGAAGTAAAATTTCAAATAAATAAGTTATTGCATGAATGCTTAAAGGTCAATTTAGATTGGTAATAATGGGACTTTGTCCCTGATTATAAAATTTAAGGAATATTGTGAGTAATGGTATGTTTGGTGTATACACGTCAGAGCTACACACCCACCGACTGAGTTGTCCAGGCGGCTGCTGAATTTTCAGTGAGATCAGAGGGCTGGTGAACCTACGATAATAGCCAGCCAGCCCCAGAAACTGGCTTACCTCTTTTTTGGTCTTGGGTCTCAGGCAGGCCGTAATTTGCTGTCGTCTTATCTGTCGTTTAACAGATTTTTAATGTGGGAATAGGCAGCGTGAGGATGGAGAATTCTGTCCATGAGTTGTTGAAACATAGCTGGAGCTCCAAACAAACCAAAAGGAAGAGTGAGAAAATGGTGTAAACCAAATGGAGTAGAAAAAAGAGTTTTTTTCACAGGACGTTGGTGTCTAGGGGATCTGTCAATATCTTAGTCAAATAAAAGCAAGCTGTGCCTTACCCGCTCAAGCAGTTTGTAAGTGTGTGGCATTTGATAAGCATCATTTTAGATACCGTGTGACTTTTCTAAAGTCCACACAGAACCGGACAATCCATCTGCCTTCTGAACCAAGACAGTGATTGTACCTATATTGAGCATAGCTCCTCCGAAACCACTTTGTCTTTGGGTAAACAATAGGGGTGACTGAGCAACCTCACTCCCCTGGGAGTGGTGTACTATGAGATTAGAGCACCCAGGTGGGGGAGAAAACACATCAGTAAACTCTTATTGCAACTGGGCAATCTCTGATTTCTGGGACAGTGAGAGGTGGTCTCCACAGAGTGGAATGAACCGCATTTTTCAGGTACATCTCCGGTCCCAGCATCTCTCTAGGGACTGCCTCTCTCCATGATTTTGAGAGTTTGAGGTGGTATATTGTAATGTATCACCACTGTGCAAGTAATTTACAGCTTGACATAGGTAATAATACGAGCACATTATCTCCCAGTGAAAACTCGTGTAGCTGAGCTCCCCTGTTATACAGCTGGTATTGGAGCCTGTAGCAAATTCTCCTGTGTTCGTTGACCCAATGTGTGGAGTTTTGCTGTCAGGTCAAGAACATAAGGAATATTATTTTCACTCTCTGAGGGTTCCTCCTCCCAATTTTCTCAGACAATGTCTAAGACAGGGCTGTCCAATCTTATCCAGAAAGGGCCGGGGGTGGGGGGGGGGGTTGTTTTTAGAAAAAAAAAAAAAAAACAAAAAAACACAAAGCGAAAAAAAAAAATTCTGTTCTTATTTTAATAGTTTGTTAGGTTATATAGATATTTATAGGGAACAAAAGTGCAAACACGGGCCTATCGTGTTACCCA
>CM074924.1:23302718-23311408 GCA_037576815.1 Pangasius larnaudii | reverse complement strand
CATACTGACTTCCTTTATCTATTTGTTTCATTCCTGCTCATTTCCTGACCAATGATTTGTTGTTAAGACCATTAAAAGCTTTTTGGGCTTGTCCCATTTTTTTGCCCAGGAGTGTACATACAGATATCTTCCACTGGCATTAAGATAAAGTGTTCAGCAATAGAGTACAACACTAAAATAGAAGAAACTAATTAAACTACACTAAACTACACTAATACAGTTCCTGGAGTGCTAAAAGGCTGTACAAATCTTATGTAAAATAAAAAGGACTGGCACATTAATGTGACTTATACACCACTTTGTAGACTTATACTGCTTTTTTTTTTTTTTTTTTTTTTTTTTTTTGCAGAGAGAACTGTAACTATTTGTCCAGAAAATAATGCTTCAGTTTGCAGCCTGTGGTATAGGCTTGAAAGGGTTTGTGTTTGACAGATTAATACCATTAATGAAAAAGTGCTTTGTAAAAGCATGTGGGGTCATGAGAGAATCTCACAATCTCCTCTTTTGTTTTAGTCATTTATTTTACAACTAGTTATTAGAAACATTGAATATGATTTTGTGTGCTAACATTTAGAAATGTTACTGGGAGTCACATTCGAACAATTTAAATGAACAGCATACGTGTTATTTTTGTCTTTGAACTATCCTGACATGCTGCACTAAGCGTAGGAATTCAGCAATAAAATGGACAAATTTCACTGCCCATCTACATCCAACAACTAGCACTGTGTCGTAACTGCCTTACTCGTGTACTATTCTAGCCCGTTAATGAGTACTAACACTAACTGCTTTTCCTGTTACAGTTAGTGAATTTTAAAATCCTCTCAGGTCTCATGTTCAGACCTAAAGAAAGGCCTGTTTTGTGTACCAGTCTTATGGATTTTCTGGATTAGTAAATACTTTTGCATGTCAGGTCAGAGTTTTCAGTCTGACATCTCATGACAATAAGCATGATGCTGGTGGAAAGCTTGAAGAGAGACAGAGCTCATCAGTGTGTTGCAACATCGCTGTGCATGAAATCGCTCAACATTTTACATTTTGACTAGGAAAAACTTACCTACTGTCCTACTGTCTAGTGGATTAAATCTTAGCGATGAACATAAAAGAAGCAGCCGAATGTGTGAACAGTAGCGCTCGCGTTGCTGCTGCTTCGAGTCGTGTGCATTTGGGGTCATTTGCCAAAAAGGTTGGGTACATCTGGGGTAGAGGACAAAATGCACAACAGATGGGCAATAGTCAGTAATTGTATATTTATAAACTGAGTGGTACCTCAGAGCGTGTTCTCATCTGTTAGGGTCTAGATGCTAATGTCCTCTGTCAAATATAATGAGTATGTCCGAAATCATGAAAACACTCAGACAAAGACCAAAGGCTGCTATTGGTCAATTTTGCACTCAGGGTTACCACCGAGCCCTGAGCAGGATAAAGCGGTTACTGAACATGAATGAAGGAATGAAGGAGTGAATGTCAGCCCTAAAACATAGTTTTTCTGATGTGTGTTCATATTTGTGAGTGCGTATGTGTTTGGTAGGTAAACGTGTGCTGCACAGGATGAGAATTAGTGGATATCTGTTCTTTGTTTGTTTGCACTCATTCAGCCCCACAAACTGTCTCTGCCATAGAGGAGTGTGTGTGGCGGCAGCCTCTTCCTGATGCACACACACTGTGGCACAAGGCCTCGATTGCCCTCCCCATCAAGGGCATAATTAACGCTCTGTGTATATGTGTGTGTGTGTGTGTGTGTCTGTGTGTAATTCTGTTTCAGATACACTGAGCTATGTAACAGCTCTGTACATTTATCCACTACTGATGTTAAAGCAGAAACTGACCATATTATAAGGAATCACTGATAGATTCCAGCTGTCATGATAGCTGTCAAGTTGGACAGTTCAAATGTCTGTGGGAAAATATGTCGTTTGAAGCTTTAAGATCAGCAAAAATAAAGTGTGCTGTTTGTCGTAACTTGTCTCCTTTTTTCACCTGGTTTGTATCCTATATGAACCTTAATAACCTGCTATCAGAGCAACACATCATCTTTCTCTGTTGAATCTTCGCTTCTCTTTTCCGTGCTGCTGAACAGATAACGCTGTGAATGTCTTTGCTTACAAAACATGAACACAGAAATATGAAAATGACACAGCGTGGTGTTTAGCAGGGCGTCTTCACCATACAAGAATTCAGTAAGTCTCTCCGCCGCAGTTCACCTCCGAGCACACGCACGTGTAGTTTACAGCATTTTATTTCAATGTAATTATGCGCATAGTTATAGCTAATAACAGTCCTGACTTCAGTTTTGTAAACATTCCTTGAACTTGTATACGGGTAACTAAAAAGAAATACTGACTAAATGCTAATGCTAGTGATGAGCAGCTACAGCTGACTTGTAACCACTTCTTGTATCACTTCTGGTGATTTTTCTGCTGTAAGGCAGTAATGTGTTCATGATGTGTTATGTACAGTGGATATAAAGTCAACACGCCCCTGGTAAAATGGCAGTGTCAGGAAAGGTAGGCTGAGGCAGATACAGTTGCAGCTTTAATGAAGGCAAGATCAAGGTCAAAAATCAGACTTAGGTCAGGCGATCAACAAACAGCGTTAACCAGGCAAAGGCAAAATGCGAGTCAAAATATGCATTGGGAAAGAGTAAGGGTATTTGGGTAAGACAAGTGCGATGCATTCGTAATCTCTAAACAAAATAGTAATAGATAAGAAAAGCAAATTTTATTTTGTCAGTGAATTGATTGTTGATTTGATTTATAAATGCACTTGCATACTGAGTTTAAGGTCAGTACACTAATTAATATGTTAATAACAAAAGTAATCATTCTCCTCATTTAGTCCTGGCAAAAAATACTGTGTCTGTGGGGGTGTGATAAGACGCTCTATCACAAATGTAAATAATATAACAGTAGTTAATCTAATAATTATATAATCATGATTCATTGTGTTGTTTTTTTTTACTTAAATGTCTGGCACTGCTCTCAAAGAACCTTGATCTGTCTGCTCTGCAGATTGGTAGGCTGATAATACGCCTCCGATTGTCTGTTTCTGTCTGCTGAATCAAAAAAGATGATAAAAGTAACATTTCTGCAAAGATGTTGATTAGTGAAACAGCTGTGTGCTGCTCTTTCCGCCTGCTGAGGTGCTTTTTGTGGCTAAAAAAATCAGCCTGTGTGAGATCAAACTGGTAAGAGAAAGTCTCAAGACAGCACTTCACGTATCACCACAATTAACACGGATGAGGCTATGCACCAATCCTTGAGAGGGAGAAACATCTCTGGAACACTCAACTCAATCCATAGCCATAACCATAATCATAACCCTTGAATTTTGAGTTTGGAAGGTAGGGTCCACAAATAACTTGTTCAACTCCCATGCGTCCTTCCTAGTGGAATACTGTGCAGCCTATAAAAGGCCCTCTAGTATGACATGCTCATCCTCTTTCCAATTCTCATCTTTCCAAGGAATCAAAGACATAGGTGCAAGATGCTAGGAGAGCACTCAGACATCCTTGAATGCATAAAATCGTAATCAGAAAATCTGCTGCTCAGCCCCATAAAGAGGAGAGAACGAGTGCTCTTACTGTGTTGGAACACAGAGTAAAGGAACTGGCAGCAGGCAGGATCCAAACCTTTTAGTGAAAATGCACCAGTGCAGTGAAATGCAGAGCTCTGTGGAAATGAGTACAGCTGCCTCACATGTCGAGACAGACTTTCAGTGGCTGTATTTTCATCTCATTCTCTAAGCTTGAGGCCCAAATTGGAAGGTTGGCGTGTAACCCCAGAACACAGCACAGCAGCAGTTAATATATGCTGCAAGCCAGCAGCAGCTAAAGCCTGATCATCCACCTAATGAGATGGATACAATGCCAGACACATTTTGTGGTGTGAGTGGTGGGGCAGTGTACCAGTTTCCTAAAAAAGAGCTCTGATATGCATTCAGACAAGAATCTGCAACCAGCTATAAGCGCATGCATAGTGGCTGCAGTGGCTGATGTGAAAACTTGGATGGACCTGACAGCTGATGTTCTTCAACTTCTCCAGTGCATCAGACCATCAAATAGCAAAAGTTCTCTGAAGACTCTGATATAGTAGGGTGCATCAGGGCAGAGCTGGAGGACGAGTACAGGAGCGTAGTTGCCAAGTTTGTGGAGTGGTGTGAGCTGACCCATCTACAACTTAACATCAGCAAGGGAAAGTAGCTTGTGGTGGAATTTAGGAGAGTGACCCCTGTTTCCATCAAAGGTGTGAATGTGGAGGTGGTTCAGGACTACGAATATCTAGCAGTTCATTTGGACAGGAAACTGGACTGTGAAAAGAACATGGAGGTACATTACAAAAAGGCCAGAGTATACTTTACTTTCTTAGGAGGTTAAGGTCCTTTCACAGCTGTAGAAACATGCTGCAGATGTTTTACCATGCAGTGCTGACCAGTGCCATTTTCATGCTGTGGTGTGCTGGGGTGGCAGGATTAAGGCAGTGGATAAAAACACAATGGAAAAGACTAACAGAAAGGCCATCTCTGTTATTGGGGTGGATCCTGACTCCTTGGAGAAGGTGCCAGAGAGAAGGATTCTGCACAAACTACTACACATAATGGACAGTGGAACAGTACAGAACCACTTCATTTGGAGGCTAAGATCACAAAGGTGGTCCACAGAAAGGCACAGGACGTCATTCCTCCCAGTTGCTCTACAACACCTCTCCCTTCTGTCAGTGTTGAGCTGGAGAACTGAGTCTGGGTAAGGTCATGTGCAAACACATCCTGGCGCAAAGCGTCTGTCTCTGTCCTCCTCACGAACCACAGTGGACAGTGAATGGACACAGTGGACTTCCACCATGCTGTAGGTGTTCCGAACAGCACCTCCTCTTGCCCACCTCAACATCATCTATGATTTTGTGATTTGGTGGCTGATGTAACACACCACTGTAGTATTATCTTTCTGTACTTGTAGTACTGTGACCCCCTCAGAGTTTCCTGTAAATGTTGCAGCACTATATAATGGGGCTTTATTTCAAGGAGGTTCATATGCTCAAGTCTTATTTTTCAATCTTTCTTTCACTTTCAGTTTTTTTCCCCACACATTTAGGTCTCTTTGCTGTAGAAAAGGCAGGATCTTGAAATCATAAAATATCTTGAAGAGCCTGGCCAAGTATTCTGCCTCCTGTACAGTTGCACTCTACTGCCTGTGTCTCTAGTACTGACTGTACTTCTGGAGTCAACATGGCCAGTTGGCTTGGTTCTTACTTCTTGCACTCTGGGGTGGACACTTGTGCTACAAACCCCACTGGCTTATTCACAAGGGGTGTGTAACCCCCCCCCCCATTAAATTGGCTTAATATTTTGTATTTACACAGTACATAGTGTTTATATTCAGACTCATTGCCAAATTAAATGTATTTCCTTTATAGTTCTAAACCTGAGAACTGAAGTGCCCCATTAGGTTAACTGCCAACAATGTGCCTCATTTATCACTCTTTTAATAAAAATCGTGTGTGAACATTCTCGTCAGCCAGACCGAACTAAAATTTTCTGCTGGATTTACAAAAGTTTCAGAAAGGCTCGTTGTCTTCAACCTCACACAAATACCACGTTTCTTGCCTAAACAGTTGTGTGAACGATTTATGAATAAATTCATTTGTATCCAGCTTGATAAATGAGGCTGCGCAGTTTCCTATCAGGAAAGGAAAAAAAATCTCACTGGAACTCCCAAGTGTGAATATAATATTAAGCTGGTATTTTGGAAGAGTTAAAGCATTCACTTTTTGTTTAGATGAGCAAATCTTAAGTTACTTTCATTTAGACTGAATGCTATATTTCACATTATATACCTGCTCTGAGTATTGCATCAACCATGTTGAGCGTTATGCTCTCTATGGGAAACCAGCCAGCTATCGACCAGTGTATTCCTATAAATCTTTGCAAATGTGTTCTTAGTAAATTCTAAGAATTTATTAAGAGTTTGTGCACCTTGCTGTATGAACCTAGAACACAGGCTAGAAAGTGGCTTTCATTTAAGACAGCTTTTTTACTGGCCATTACAATGGCCTGTCATGACACAGTGCCTGTGTTACAGACCAGACATCATGCTATGGTTGAACCCAACGTTACTGCTAAAAGATTCTGAAATATATTAATACATTATTGATATATACATATAATATTGCATTATTATGCATAATAATATGCATTATTAATATAGTGCATATTATTTATATACTGATAAGACACTGCCCAGAACAGTCGTGAGTCCAAGGAGACATGAGCGCTATCAAACGTCATTGACAGACAATTGTGAAGCAGTGTCACTGTTCAGCTTCACCACATCCTACAGACTAAACGTTGTATTCTGTGGTGAATTTGAGCAACTCTCTCAGGAACCTTCACTCAGGAACAGTATCTGACCCTGAATAATTTGCTACTTTGAGTGAGTACATTGATGGGCCAGTATCTTGAGTGATTTTCATCCTCAATAAAGTACAGCATTGAGTAAACAAAGCTTAGGGAAGACATTTTTTAAACCTCTCTGATTTAAAGGTAGCTAATAGTACACAAATAGCTCTTTACTTTAATTGTGATCAAAACAATCCTTTCTTCTTGAATTTCTTTGGTCGAATTCCCTCACACTGTCTTTCAAATCCATTTGATGAGAACTCTGGATGGTGATTGGATGTAAGGATAAACAGTAGGTTTTTTTTTTTTTACAATTATACATTTTTGCTAATGGGTTCCAGACTTCAGGCAGTCATTGACTGCAAAGAATTTGCAACCAACTATTAAAAATGACAATTTAATTTATGCTTGTTAGTTTGCCCAATTACTTTTGAGCCCCTAAAATTGGTGGGTTATGTATGAAAATGGTTGCAATTCCTACACCGTTCACACAATTTGGATGTAAATTCCCTCAAATTAAAGCTGAAAGTCAGAGCTTTTTTTTTTTTTTTTAAATTTCAACTCCAATATACTGTGGTAGACTTTGTCAGTGTTCAAATATTTATGGATCTGACTGTATATACAGAGTATAAAAGCCAACATTCTACCAAAGGTGTTCTGTTGTAGCCTATGGTTTATCTAATTGGGAAGCTTGATCTAGCATTGCAGAATATAATGCTAACACTTTCAGACAGCGATCTGATCAGCTGGCTAATCATATTGAAGCATAATATAGACCTCTATGCCTACAGTTTGGATTAGGGGAAATTCTGATAGCCATCAATAAACTTCTGGCAAAACTCAGGTTGGATATTTGATCACTCTTTTAGGCAGAAATGGTAGTGTTCAACCCAATCTTTATAGGTTTTCTGGCACAGACTTTTCAGTAAAATCCACATATACATGTTAGGGGTGAGGTCAGGAATTGTAATTTTAGCTTGATTTAGCCAAGCCCAACTAGTTTTGTATTGAGTCATTGTCCTGTTGGAACACCCAGTTGTGTCCAGTTGGCTGATGGGCTGAAGTTGTGCTGGAGAATCTTTAAGTAATTTTGCTTCATTATTCTGTCCACTTTCTGTAATGCACCAATTCCACTAGCAGCAAAACAACCCCCAACCAAACTGCTAATCTAGTTCGATGTATGAATATTTTGGACACACTTTATGTTGTCATAATTTCAGAAGACCCAATTAAATTGATAAAAGTACCTGCATTTGTGAATGCGTTTTGTGAAACAGAAGCATGTGTTCCCATCATTCTGTCGCAGAAAAAGAACAGCCGCAGAAATGACTGAAATCCCAAGACTACCATGACCTTTTGACCTCAGCTATAGTTAACATCATATAACTCTATTTTTTAGGGATACACCAAAAGAAAAAAAAAGAGATTCTTCCTCTTGAGGTTGGTATTATACTTATTTTCATGTGATTCTATTTTTAATCAAACAGTTACAGTTTGTTTTTGTTTGGGAAGGGGGCACAAGTTCTCACAAAACTGGTAAGCGAGCTGCATGGGCAAAATGTTTGACTACGCTGGAGAAAGACGTGCAGAAAGTCACAGACTGACACGGTATGATTAACAGATCTCAGTAAACTGTTTTATTCAGAAATTAAGTGACGCTTCACTACTCTTGGCAGTCCTTTCTCTCTCTTGTCTCCTGTGCCGTTGTTCATGGGCACTGGTTTTTGTGGGAGAGTGACTCTGATGACGTTGATAAAGCATGAGAAACACAATCATGTGCAGCCAGCTCTGTGTGTGTGTGCGTGTGTGTGCGTGTCTGAGAACATTATTGCACTTGACCCCTTTGAACAGGAAATGGTGGTAATTATGTCATGGCAGCACAGTTAGGTTTCTCTGCCTCATATTTCTATGCAACATATTTAAAGTCTTTGTGGTATATTTATGATTTGATTAGTGATTTGATTTGACTGACAGTGATATAGTGCATAGACACTCTGCTCCCTGGTGTTAGCACAAAGATATTAGCAGTGTTTACAGAAGAAGCAAGGAAGCATATTTCGGAGGGAGAGCAGTCGTTAACAGAGCCATATATAGTCATGACTCTGTTTGTGTGTGTGTGTGTGTGTGTGTGTGTGTGTGTGTGTGTGTGTGTGTGTGTGTCTGTCTGTCTTCACTAGGGACTCTCTCACACTTTTAAAACTGCCATATCACTGCACATGGCTGAGACTCTCAGCCATTGTGCATGCCTCATAACCAGTCATTGCTGAGCTTGTGCAACTTATCCATATAACACAATC
>CM074924.1:23290218-23297718 GCA_037576815.1 Pangasius larnaudii | reverse complement strand
TGTTAAAGCTACTTCTTAATGTTCTTCTTCTTCTTATTATTATTCTGAGACCCAAAATTTCTAAATGCTACTCCTCCTAGAGCTTTCAAGCTATATTCACACAAGGGTTTCCCGTTACAGAAGCTCAAATTGTCCAAAATTCCCATTGACTTCCATTACAAATTTCTGACTTTTATAACTCCTTGAGCGTTCAAGCTACTTCCACTAAACTCAGCACAGTCCTTCATGCTGTTCAGACTGATCATGATCAATTTTTTTTTAACTGGTCCAACTTACGGTTTTCCCATAGCAGACGATCAAATATCCCAAACACGCCCGTTCACTTACATTGAGGGAATGTTCAGAACCTAGCTCGGAATGTTCAAGATTTCAGCTCCAGCTGTGAAATCTCACACACAGCTGTGTGCACAGGTCCCCCCCTCTCTCTCTTTCTCTCTCTGTGTCATTGCACCTGTAACAGAGACTCTCACTTCATCTATCTCTCTATCCCTCACACTCTGCATCTCTCTCTCAGTCTACCAGTAGCACTCTCTCTTTCTTTCTCTTTCTCCATATTTCTTTCTATCAGTCTACCTGTATCACTCTCTCACTTCTTCTGTCTTTCTACTAACACTCTCTGTCCATCTATCTACCCGTGTCACTCTCTCACTCCATCTGACTTTCTACTTATATCACTATATATTGTCATCTATCTTTCTACTAGTAACAGTCTGTCTGTCTGTCTGTCTGTCTATCTTTCAACTTCAAATTACCTTCAAGCTTATGAAACAGTTTTAAACTTTCAGACTGGCTTTGTCAGGCCAACATCAAAGTTTGTCATGACGAACTTTACCTATCTAGTTTTTCTTCTGAGACCCAAAATTTCTAAACGCTCCTCATAGAGCTTTCAGGCTTCAACCTGTTCTGATTTAGTGTGTGTGATTTTTCTAATTGATCTTAATTACAGTTACGGAAGCTCAAAATGGCCAAAATACCCACTGACTTCCATTGAAAATTTTGGACTGTTAAAAACTCCTAAACCTTTCAGGCCACTTCCACCACTTCTCTCTCTGTCTTTCTCTCTCTCTCTCTCTCTCTCTCTCTCTCTCTCTCTCTCTGTCTTTCTCTCTCTCTCTGGTGGAATGTTTTGCAAGCTCCAACCAATTGACTTTTCATGTGTTAGTTCTGGGCTTATAGTTTAGCTGGCCTTACACTTGTATGTGTGTGCTCAAGTGTGTGTGTGTGTGTGTGTGTGTGTGTGTGTGTGTGTGTGTGTGTGTGTGCGCGCTCCTCTTGGAAACCTTTGGTACTGTCGAGCTGTGGTTTTTGGTGCAGAAATCCTTTTATGTGCATCATTGTGGCTTTACTAAAAACCACATGAAGTTTCAAAACACATGAAGAAAACTGTTGGCTTTTTTGTGGAAGAATAACAAACAAAATAAAATACAGGATTTTATTCACCACTGCCCTTTTTTTTTTTTTTTTTTAATTTTTTTTCTTTATAATGTGGTTTTGAAGTACACCTTTGAAACTTGGATTTCTTTATATTATGCTATATTTACAAATTCAAGGTCACTATATTTGAAAGACCACTTTACTTTATAAACAACACATGCAGCTGTGTGTATATTGGTGTGTATGTTAGTATGTAAGGTAAGAATTACGTATGACAGGATGTAGTCTGTACTGAAAGTGCACTCTTGTCTTTGTGTGTCTGTGCAGCATATGGAGAGGACTGAACGTCAACTGTGCAGACAGCTCAGGATACACACCTCTGCACCACGCAGCACTCAATGGACACAGGTAAGACTCTCACACAGTGCACTCAGGGAACAGAAGCTAAACACAACACAGGACACACAAAGAGACACACAAACACACACACACACACACACACACAATTCCAGCAATGACAATGCCCCTGTGTACAAAGCTCCATGAAAACATGGAGAAGATGATTGTAGCGTTCACAATTGGTGAATTGGTGAAGTGTGAACTTTTCTAAACTAGGTGCGATCCAGAAAAAGAAGCCCATACTGTTAGGATTCTGGACTATATAGACTTTAGTCACTAAAGCCACTGCCCTTGCCTTTGTTACCAAGTGCTTTATCTTTTGCTGCCTGCCTTGACTTTTGGCATCATTTATGTTTTTTTGCCTTTTCGGAATCTTTTGTTACTGTTATCTTTTGGATTTTTTTTGTCTTCTTTGGATGTTTGTGAATTTTGGCCTTATTACTTGTTTTTAATAATAATAATAATAATACATTTATTTTATATGGTGCCTTTAAAATTTGCTTTCTCAAGGCGCTTTCCATGAAAACTTACATAAAGAAAAACACAACAATATAAGACAATATACTATAAATTCAACAAGAAATAAATTACAAAACAATACAATAAAAAATAATCAAATAAAAGCATTCCTGAAAAAGAATATTTTGAGAAACGTGTTAAAAACAGCTAAAGAATTAGCATCCCTAATGTCAATTGAGAGAGAATTCCAGAGTTTTGGAGCATACGTTGAAAAGGCCCTGTCACCCCTGGATCATAACCGAGTTACGAGACCGTGCTGAGAAGATTGTAGATTGCGAATTGGCGTGTAAGGTGTTAAAAGATCTGCCAGATACTGTGGAGCGAGACCATGCAGAGCCTTGGATGTAAGCATTAGGATTTTAAAATCTTTACGGTATTTATCAGGGAGCCAGTGTAACGTCTTCAAAGCAGTTATATGGTTGCCAGCCCTAGCCTCAGTTAAAATTCTAGCTAGTATTGCAAAATTCTGCAAGTATTGCAATTTATTAAGAGAGCATTTGGACACTCCAACAAGGAGAGCATTGCAATAATCAACTCGTGAGAAAACAAAGGAATTAATCCATTTTTCAGCAACAGAAAAGCGCAACATAGGCCCATAGGTTTTTGGTCTTAACATTCATCTGTTCATAGCTGGATTGTTTTTTGTATCTCTGTTTGCTCTTTTGGCAAATCTTTCTGAATAATGATTATTTCTGTTTGATTCTCCCATCTCTGTCTCTGGGAGATTCTCTGCAACTGAGTCCAGCCTAGCCTGTTGAGCAGTGGTTAAGTTGTTGGATTATCACCACTATGACCAGGGGCAACTCAGCCATGAAGCTGGATCCAGCAGAGCATAACTCCCCAGGGACCACTGTCCGTGACCAGTTTTATGTTGCATTGGCCAGTCAAAAGGGCACAATGGGAAGACATATGACAGGGCTGGCCAATCAAGGAGCAGCTATACAATGACATAAGCGGCTGCTGACTCAGATCTTGCAACATGTACATCGACCAACAGGCCCCGGCAATCTCTAACCCTGCCCTGATCCCTCATAGTGGCATTCCAGAAGGGTCTCTCAGGTCCTTGGTCCTGTGTGAAATGCTTAACCACTTTGTTTTTGTCTACTTAGATGACATCCTCATATTTTCCAAGTCACTCAATGAACATGTCAGTCATGTCCGGCAAGTCTTGCAATATGTCCTGAGAAACCACATTTAAGTGAAGCCAGAGAAGTGCGAGTTCCATGCCACAGAGGTCTCCTTCTTGGGGTTCATTTTCTCTAAGGGCAGTCTCCAAATGGACTCCAAGAAGATTATGGCAGTCAGATACTGGCCAACACCCACTTTTGTGAAAGAAGTTCAGCGCTTTCTAGTCTTTGCAAAATTTTGCAGGTGGTTTATCCACAGTAGTGGCCTCTTATAGCCTTGACTAAGAAATCTTCCTCCTGGTTCATCTGGACCTCCGAAGCAGAGGACCTCCAAAGCTGGACCTTCTCCAAGCTCAAGAGGCATTTCACTTCAACTCCAGCCCTAATCCTGCCTGACCCAGCCCTCCCCTTCACTGTGGAGGTGGACACTTCAGATGTGGGCGTTGTAGGGATACTGTCTCAGCGATCTCCTGACAACAAACTCCACCTGTGTGCTTTCTTTTCACACCGGCTTTCCCCCACAAAATGGAATTATGATGTTGGCAACAGAGAACTGCTGGCCATCAATTTGGCCTTGGAGGAGTGGAGGCACTGGTTGGAAGGGGCCCAACATCCATTCAGTGTATGGACAAGAATCTTGAATATATCCAGCAGGCCAAGAGACTAAACCCCAATCAGGCCAGGTGGGCTCTGTTCTTCAATTGTTTTCAGTTTACCCTCTCCTACTGTCCTGGTTCCAAAACCTCAACCTGGACACCCTTTCCAGCATGTTTCAACCACCAGACCTAAGCTCTGAACTGTTGCTTACTCAATGTTTTTTTTTTTTGCACCATTCTGTGTAAACTCTAGAGACTGTCGTGTGTGAAAATACCAGGAGATCAGCAGTTTCTGAAAAACTCAAACCACCCCATCTGGCACCAGCAACCATGCCACGGTTAAAGTCACAGAGTTCACACTTTTTCCTCATTCTGATGATTGATGTGAACATTACATGAAGCTCTTGACCTGCATCTGCAGGATTTTATGCTTTGTGCTGCTGCCACATGATTAAATAAAGTGGTCAGTGACTATATCTGACAATAGAAGTGGTTCTTTGCATCATAGACATACTGTCCACACTTACACTTTGCCAAATTGTGGAAATTAATTGCATTTAATTTAGATTTTTGCTTTAAAACAAGAACTTGGTGGTCGTAGAGTATTTTAAACGAGCCCGAAGTGCGAGCGGGACACATTGGCTTATATCTGTCCAAGAGCAATACTTTTTGTGAAAAATGCATCTCTCATGCAGGGCTGTCTGGCTAAAAACTTCTTATATGAGAATGTCTCATCTCCTCATTTGCAGGTGTTCCTTCACAAGGATGTGACATGCATCTAAATCTTCACCTCTTCAGTGTTGGTATTACATGAATAAAAAAACAGCAAACGGATGAAGGTATTGCCTACCATTTTGTGTGCACAAAGCTGATGTATGGAATTACACAGTCGAGCCACTATTGGAAAGGAATAATTCTATGTTAAAATAAAACTATGATTATGAGCCCTGCCCCCAACTGAGCCCAGAATCCTTCCTGAGTGCAGACTCGGATATTCGGATCAAGTGTCAAAACACCCTTAAACAGAATGCCTCCAAACCTACCTGTTCATCTTCTCTGAATGATAAAACAAATAATATCATATTAAAGACCTAAGACTGAAGAAAGTCTTAATCTAAAAAATTCAGTCAGATTTTCAGACAGTCAGCATCACCTTGTGGAAAGATTGCTTAAAAGTGATAATATAATTCTAATAATGGAGAGTAATGTTTTTGGGTCATATTGGATTGGATTTTTTTAATGAGTTATATCTTCATTCGTATTGGTTTGAGTTCCTGTTGAATACTGTGCAAATTTGAGGAGAATCACCTGCCTTATTATTCACAGGGCGTTTCTTGGCACTGTCGAGTTATTCTCAGCAGCTTCAAATTCTATTACTATTACACTTTCAAGAATAGGATCAAATAACTTGAATACATACTGCATTCAAGTTACTATTACGTATTATTTGCACTCACATCAGTGTTTCTGAAGACATCTGAATCCCTGACTCTCTCCTTTCATGTATTTGTTGCTGCCCTCATCAAAACTGCTCACGATTTGCCCACTAGCCTATGTACATGATTCCATAAACAGAGGCTTTTTTCCGTTTAGAGATTTAGACCCAGACAGGAACGTCAGAAATCTGTGAAATGTAGCACCTGACAAATGTCTACAGAGTGAACACTAAAGGAGCTCTTATGCCTTTCAGTGTAGTAAATTATCAGGTGACAACAACAAAACACAACAGATTTCTATATGTTGTCATTTTTTTTTTCAAAAAGTAAACCAAAATTCAGAACACTATAATTCAGTAACATATAGCACCACCTTTAGCAAAAATAACTTGAAGTAAATGTTTTGTTTGTAGGAGTTTATCAGTCTCTCACATCGTTTTGGAGAAATTTTGGCCCACTCTTCTTTACAACATTCGTTTATGCACAGCATCTCATTGGGGTTGAGGTCTGGACTTTAACTTGGCTATTACAACACCTTGAAATTCTTCTTCTTTAGCCTTTCAGATTTGCTGGTGTGCTTAGGATCATTGTCCTGTTGCATGACCCAGTTTCAGCCCAGCTTAAGCCTCTGGACAGATGGCCTCACATTTTTCTCAAGAATATTCTGGTGTAAAGTCTTTGTTGTCTCAATGACTGCAAGTTGCCCAGGTTCTGTGGCTGCAAAACAAACCCAAATCATCAGCCCTCCACCACCACGCTTCACAATTTGTATGAGGTGTTTGTGGTGATACACTAGGTTTAGTTATCTTCAAACATGGTGCTGTGCATGATGGTCAAACATCTCCACCTTGGTCTCATCAGTCCAAAGGATATTGTTCCAGAAATCTTGTGGTTTGTTCAGATGCAGTTTTGCAAAGCTAAGTTGTGCTCCATATTCTTTTTAGAGAGAAGGGGCATGTTCCTAACCATCCTTTCATGAATGCTATACTTGTTCAGTCTTTTTCTGACTGTGCTGTCATGAATGTAAACATAAACATGTGCTTACAGATGTCTGTAGGTCACATGATGCAGCTCTTGGGTTTTTCTTTATATCTCTGAGCATTAAACGGTCTGACATTGGACTGAATTTGCTGGAACGCCCACTCCTGAGAAGATTGGTAACTGTCTTGAAGGCTCTCCATTTGTAAACAATCCTTCTCACTGTAGAATGGTGAATTTCGGATTATTTGGAGATGGCCTTATAACCTTTCCCAGATTGATGAGCAGCAGCAATTGCTTCTCTGAGGTCATGGCTGATGTCCTTTCTTCTTGGCATGATGTAGACACACACATGCGTGCTCCTGAACACCAAACTGCCAAAAGTTCTGCTTTTATAGAGGAAGTCGCACTTTGTGATGATTAACTAATCTTGTGCATTTCATTAGTAACATCTGGCTGCTAATTACTCTGTTAATGATTGTAGAAGTAGGAAGGGTGTACTTTTTGGGAAAAAAGACTAGATATAAAAATGTGTTGTGTTTTTTGTTGTCACATGAGATTATTTGTTTGTTTATAGAACCAACCAATTGTTATTTATGCCCACATAAATAAAAACATAGAATTGAAGGAGGGTGTACTTCTTCCCATAACTGTATACGCTACAGTTTGGAAATTTTGATAGCCATCACCAAACTTCTGGCAAAACTCAGGTTGTATATTTGTTCACTCTTCTTGGTAGAATTGATAGAGTTCAACCTAATTTTGTAGGATTTCTGGCACAGACTTGTCTTTACAGTACAGTCCACATACACGTTAGGGCTGAGGTCAGGACTTTGTGAAGGCCATTCCAAAAGTGTGATTTTGGCTTGACTTAACCAATCCCCAGACAGTTTTTTTTCTGAGTCATTGTAGTATGCATCCAAGATGCAACTTTTTGGCTTTCTGGCTTTCTGTCTGTAAGTCTGTGATCCTCTTTCTGAGATCTATACAGAGCTTCATAGACTTTCAAACTGTAATACATGGGGCTCAAACTAACTCATATATATATATATATATATATATATATATATA
>CM074924.1:23272868-23286792 GCA_037576815.1 Pangasius larnaudii | reverse complement strand
TGTTTGAATGGAACTATGGGTACTGCATTCTGACACTGGATTGGCTGCGGCTAATTTGTGACCACTGCCTGCCCAGGCTCTCCTCCGTGATTGTTGCAAACTCAGGTGTCTGGGCCTGCCCAACTGCCCCAGCCAAATACAGACTTACAATGGGAGGCTGGTGGATGGCACCATTTGCAGGGCTGGGGAAAGAGCTGGCTGGATGTGTGTTATGTCTACAGGTCGATGATCCTTAGCTAAAATGTTGCTAGCAGTGGGAATAATAAATGATCTTTGATCTCCCATGTCTCAAAGAAGGCCAGTGTGGGGGCTATCCAACATGGCGGCGCGTTGATCAAATGCGTTTATTCGAGCTCAAACTGTAAATGAAAACGGACAAGTAGCTGTAAGTCACTGTTAATAATACTAGGACAAAATGACATTGCATACAACAAAGAAAAAACAGGGAAATCAAAATGACTCCACCTGTGCGTCTGCTAGTCATCCTGCTAGCACGCTGTCCGAGGACAAAGAAGCCAATGTAACTACCAATAAAAATCAAGAGGGCAGCATTATGAGTGCAATCGTGACTGAAGACTGTTCAGTCCAATACATGGGGATCCTCTCAACCATACAGGAGGTTAAGCAAGAAGGTAAGGAATGATGGCTGCCTGAGGTACTGGGAATGGACTCGTTTCCCAAACCAATCATCATTGAAAGAGCTCCCCATTTGCAAGACCGCTGTGATAGCAACTTCGCCAGAATACTCATTATGCATTTCTTTTATTCAAGGGATAAAGACAAAGTGTTGCAAGCCGCATGGGCCAAGGACAAAATAACATACAGTGAACACGAAGTGAAGTTTTTTCAAGGCATCACCAGATAAACACATCTCAAGAAACGGAAATACTATGAAGTGAAACAGCAGCTTAAAGCCCTGAACATCCGATATGGAATGATATTTCCAGTGAAGCTGCTTATCAGTCATGCAGACCGAAACCACACGAGAGTCCAGCGGAGGTTGAAACTTTCATTTGAAACACAAAAAGTACAAGCTGTTAATCCTTCACTTAAGTAGGTCGAATTAGGAGAAAGGAACTGACACATACCAGAATCTAATTTGTGTTTTGGAACTGATAAGGTATTTAGAGGGTGTTGGACTGGTTGAACATTCCAGAGGACATTACCTAATGATTGTATTTATTACGGTTGTCACTGACGGTATCTAAAATGATTAAATTAGTGTTCTACCTCAGAGGTTTACTTATTAGAACTCTGCGAGTTTGAGTTAAGATAACTATTTGTGATAAATTAACTAAAATTAAGCAAACAATGACCTAATTAAACAACTTAATCCTTAAGTCATATTTTTTGCAAGAATGCCACATATCATCTAATGAACCAATAAGAAAGAAGTTAGAAAGGCCAAGTCTTTTCAGCCTTACTTTCCTAATTCTAGGGGAGTTATGACCCGACTACACAAATCGATCCTATTCCAAATATCTAAGGCTATACAGGATACAGCAGGACGATACATAATAGTTCAAGGCTCTGTTCTTGCAGCCTGAAATGAAGACAGACACGATTTTTGTTTTATCCAGCTGTATTTACTCAGCGCAACTTATAACATCCAAGTGAAAGATATAACAGCAACAGGTCAGAAAAAAATAAAAAAAATAAAAAAACAGAATCACTGAGTTAGATAAAGGATCACCCCCTTGTGTCAGTATTTTGTTGAACAACTAAAGTTAGACATCTAAAGTGGATAATCACAGAATTCTTTTCTTGGTGAAGAAAAACCCCTTCACAACATCTAGCCAAGTCAAGAATACTCTGGAGGAGGTAGGCGTGTCATTGTCAAAGTCTACAGCCAAGAGACGCCTTCATGAATGTGAATACAGACGGTTTACGTCCCAATGCAAACCACTGGTAACATTCAAGAACAGGAAGGCCAGATTAGACTTTGCTAAAAAAAAACTCTAAAAAAAGGCTGACCAGTCCTGATGCAAGATTAACTTGTACCAGAATGATGGGAAGAGAAGAGAATGGAGAAGGAAAGGAAGGGCTCATGATCCAAAGTATATCACATCATCTGTCAAACATGTGGAGCAAGTGTTATGGTATGGGCATGTATGGCTGCCAAGATGGAACAGGCTCACTGGTGTTTATTGATGATGTGACTGCTGATAGAAGTAGCAGGATGAATTCTGAAGTGTATAGAGCTACTTTCTGCTCAGATTCAGTCAAATGTGGCAAAATTGTTAGGGCAGCAACCCAAGAGCTTGGAAATGGAATTTTCTTAAATGACTGAGTCAGTCACCTGACCTCAACCCAATTGAGCTTGGTTTTCACTTACTGAAGACAAAACAGAAAGCTGAAAGAGCCACAAGCAAGCAGCAGCTGAAGGTGGCTGCAGTGAAGGCCTGGCAAAGCATCTCAAGGGAGGAAACTCAGTATTTGGTGATGTCCATGGTTTCCAGACTTCAGGCAGTTATTGACCTCAAAGGATTTGCATCCAAGTATTAAAAATAATCCTAATATTTATGATTATATTAATTTGTCCAATTACTTTTGAGCCTGTAAAAATGGAGGGACTCTAAAAAATGTCTGTAATTCCTAAACGGTTAATGCAATATTTTTGTTAAACCTCTTGAATTAAAGCTGAACGCCTACACTGAAGTCACATCTAGATTGCTTGATTTCAAATCCATTGTGATGGTTAAACATTAAAAAATTAATTAAAAAATTACGAAAAAAAATTATGAATGTTGTGTCACCTGACCGTATATTCGAGGACAGACAATTTGTTATACAAGCTCAAAAACTAATAAACTTCAATTGGAATGAGAAATATTAGAAAAGGAAATTAAGCTATAAGAGGAAAAGGCCTATTTAGACACTTCAGGTACTATACATCACAAACTTCTTAAACTTAGGTCTCAATATAACACCCTTTCCATAACAAAAGCCGAAAACAGTTTAATAAGGTTGAAAAAATCTTTTTATGAGCACGGAGAAAAAGCGGGAAAATTATTAGGATGGCAGATAAAAATTTAGATGCAGAAAAAGCCATTAATAGTATTCAAACTCTGAACGGAGAAATAACATCTAACCTTTCAGAGATAAACACGCGTTTGTTTCATTTTATAGAGCCATTTGTAAGTATGAATCAGCCAACTTTGTTGAAGACCAATCTCAGTTCCTCAATGACCTTCAGCTCACACAACTGGCAGAAGAAGATAAACATTCTTTAGATAACGTTCTTAACAAAAGTGAAATCTTGGAAGCTATGTCTAATCTAAAGATGAGATATAGATGGCCCTCCCTACAAGTTCATTAACTGGCTGTATAAACATTATAAAGATGAATATTCTTCCTAAATTCCTGTATTTATTCAGTTCTACTCCACATTCATCTCCGTCAGACTTCTTTTGTAGTATGACATTTTTTAAAAACCAAATTCATTTGGAAAAACTGATGTGCAAAATTACGCCTAACTTTGTTATACCTTCCATACAATAGAGGGGGTTTCGTCTGCCCAATTTGCAGTGGTATTATTGGTCTGCCCATCTGACTGGTGCCACCTATTGGTTTTCCTCACAGCCTCAATTAACCTGGGTAGAAACAGTATCAACAGTTGTAAAAGGTATGGGCATGGACTCATATTTGCACTTGGACTCATATAAGAATTTGAAAAAGACTACCAAAAATCCCTTTGTTAAAAACACTTTAAAAGTATAGAATGAAGCTCAGCGCACACTGGGAGAAGTCATAGCTCTTTCTTGCTTCTCCCCTATTTGGGGGAATGTGGACTTTAGACCATGGAAAAATTACATGGGCTTTAAACAGAGGGCATTAAAGGGTATTTGTAAGATTGGTGACCTATCTGGAAGATACACTGATGTCTTTTAAAGAGCTTAATGAAACATTTGGTATCCCTATGACACACTTCTTCAAATATTTACAAATTTGCAGTTATATCAATACCAAGCAAAATCATTCACTCATTAGACCTTCGCTGACAAAACTTAAAAAAGTCATGTTTTATGAGAAAATAGCACAAACCAAATTCCACTACTTTACTGCAAACTTATAAACAGCTCTAAAAAATTATCTGAATCAAATAGGGAAGCTTGGAGTAAAGATTTGTAATATGACCTCTCAGATTTAGAATGGAGTCAGATGTGTGCTAGAGTCCAGTTTTTGTCAGCCAGCACCAGACTTAAGATGATCCAATACAATGGCGTAATGCGCACTTATGTCTCCCCTGAAATGATAAATAAGTTTAACCCGAACATTCCAGATCTCTGTTTTAAAAGCCAGAAACGTAAGGGAATATTTTTCCCTGTATCTGGGAGTCAAAACATTTTGGCAAGAAGTAATAGCACTAATTTCTGTGATTATTTCAAAGCTCATTCCAGTGAGCCCTGAAATATGTGCTGTGGGCTTATTTCCTGTGAGCTTATCCTTGTCAAGCTCTCACTCCAAAATGACTGACATTTGTTTAGCTCTTGCAAGACGTTTGGTAGCAGTTTGGTCCATTGGTCTCTGGTTGAAGGATCTGTCGCATAGTGGAAAAAATAAGGGCAAACTAAAAGACTAGTATAAAATCTTAGCTCATTTTATATATTTTCCAGAAAATAACAATGTATTATCACAGACGACATAAGACGCCTCTCACTCCACTGACTGATAGATATGTATTGTTCTTATATGTATAAAGATGTATATCTCAGCCTCTGTATAGCAACCTTTTGGCCTTTGTAACTGAATTCTTGGATTTTGAGGGTGGGGGTGGGGGGAGGAAGGGAAGGGAAGGCAGTTGAAACATATGTAAACTTTTTTAAACTGTAAACTGCTACACTGTGGGTATTCCGTCACGTTCTATAAATGTGTCTGTGTAGTACCTGTGTAGTGTCTTAACCTTTCACTAAAAAGTAAGATAGATTGACTTACCTACAAAGAGACTGAGCACAGAACAGCAGCATTCTTGGTTGAGCAGAAAACTTCAACAGCAATCCAGGGATAAAAGCTTGCTCTGGCACCCAAATAGCTGTTATTGTGTACAGACAAGACACGAGAAGTGACCCACTGATTGCGCCACTATCTGGCGAAAACTGTGCCGTGTTATGAACTGTAAATGACGCTGTAAATCGTGTGTTCCTTCGAGTAAATCATGAGACTTTTGCTTAAGCAATTTCAAATCATACACTGGCTATCACACTGGAAATTTGTTAATCACGTTTGTTAAGTATTTTTTTAATCACATCGGTTTAACCAACTGTAGAACTAAATCGTTGAAAAAGACAATGAAACAAATAGGAAGGAAAGGTTAAAGTGTAGTAATTTTATTACTTAAATATCTGACTCCAGTTTATATCGAGTTATCTTGTTACAATTTATATTCAATTATCTGACTCTGATTAATAATATTTGCTGTAAATGACTTGAACCAGTAAACTGTTATTAGTGTAATATCTCAGCGGTCAATTATATATTTAATATACCCAGTTTAATACTGTTAAACCTTTCACTGGAATGTGACGTTACTGTGTCTTTTATGCATTTATGAAATCATTATTCTGCTAGCTCAGAGGTTTGTTTTTACTTGCAAGCAAAGGCCTTTAATATTAACTTGTCAGAGAGTTTAATTTCAAAATTGGAAGGAATCATCTCCTATATTTACTTGTCAGAGGTCTATCTCAAACCTTTTAAACTTATCATTACTTTAATCTACTCAAAATGTTAATCATACAAATTATTTGATGTTTTCTGAGTATACATACATCAGACTTTCTTTTAGGAAGAATTCTAAGAACAACACAATTCCAAAACTTTATGTCCAAGAAACACAAGGAAAAAATACAGAATAAACCTAAGACTAGTTTGACCCGGTTTGTCAAATGGGAACCACCCCTGTGCGCTTTTACAGCAGGATGAGTATGTGCCCTGGCCAAATGACCCCAAGGGTCTAAGCCGGGCTGTAAAAACAAGCCCCCCTGACCTGGATGGTGTGACAAGGACTGTTAATTAACCGGGAGTTGACCTGTTGAGCAGCTGAGGTGGCTTTGTTATGTATGTGTTTGTCACACAGGAGAATATAATATCATATTCTGTAAATGCTAAATTTCCAAAACTGGTATGATACTGTAGAAATCACATTGTTTAACATTACATAAGATTAAAAAGATATTATGGACCCTAAGCAATATTGTTAATTGACCCAGTTAAATTCATGTGATCTCTTTGACCCACATTCCTGATCAGGTTATTCCGACCAGCTTTGGCCAGATTTGCTACAATTCAGTGATTTCAAATACAACCTTCATCGAAATGTCTTTACGGCAATGAAAAATATATATATTCAGTCTGTTATCCAAACTTTTGACTAGTATATTTGGTTACATAATAGAAGAGAAACGGAAGACTATAAACTGAGATTTTATTTCAGACAAGCAGTATGCAGTATTTCTGCTGTTGTTGTATTACTTATCGTTTGAAATGCTGCCCCCTACCTGCGCAACAGGTAAAAGCAGCACCCATCTTCCTCCATTGTGCTCGTGTTGCTTCTTCTGCATGTTCAGGCTTGTTTTACGGCTTTGTGTGTTCTATGGCAAATACATCAATGATCCTATTTTGTAAGCTGAGCTGATTTTAGTGTGCAAGATGATCTGTAAACCCCACTATTATGTCTCTCCTTTTTTAATCAGATAATAACAGGCGCAGTGTTTATCTGTGTGTAGCTATTTCTGTCTCATTTTAATGTTTTACCCAAATGTTGCTGAAATCGACTTTAGGTGACTGTTCTTAGAACATGATCATCAAGTGGGGTCACACATGATTTTCTCTGGCGGAACCCATCATTCAGGGAATGTGTGTGGTGGCCTGGGAAAACCCTTCAAATGGTCAAAATATTCTACTACATCCTACTCCAGAACTGAAATACATTTTCCATTTATCTTAGCCACAGGTAGAAGAAGTTCTAGTCAGGATATTCCCAAAAGTGAAAAGGGAGAAAAAAAAAAATTGCTTTTAAAAATAATTGATTCCATATTGACTCCAATGAAAGACACCCTGCCTTCCTCTACATTTATAACCTAAGCTACTTATCAAAATACAATACTGTCAAAGTCTTAAGAACTATATGTTTCCCATGGGAAATGTGTTATCACTTTGATAATCAGCACCATCTAGCAAGTCAGAAATTATGTTTTTAGGCAGATGCAAGGCAAGGTCGGCAGCATAAATAAATAAAAAAATCACTTAATATTGGTAAAATGTTTTTCTTAAAGTAAAACATTTCAAAGGATATTATTAGCAGAAAAGCCTAATTTTAGTCAAAACCCCTCCTTTTCCTGGTTTTGGCAGTTTTCCAGAATTGAGCCACAGCAACATCCGACAAGTTTTCCCACACATGTGAGCTGCTTACTGCAGGTCCGTGCTTGTTCAGAAACTGGTCCAAGATCCAGCAGTGTTCTCCGTAATCATGGACAGCATCATATCTCTGTTGATTGAATGGCACTAGGCCTTATAGGACTGGAACTCAGAAAGTGCCAATATTACATGCTGGCTTATGCAATATTTCGTTTTTCCTGATCATAATTTTAAATTTTAAGATTTAAAATTTAATCATTCAGAGGCATTGGCCTAAAAAGACAGGAACATTTCCACCATTTCAGGTTTAAGTAGAGTAGGGGAGGTGTAATGTTGCCTGCTGTGTAGTCGGGAACCGTGGCAATCATCAAAAGTCAGCTGGTTGGTGGATTTTTCAATATTTTCAATAAAAAAGCAATAATTTAACATTATTTACGAAATGTTAGATTTTACACTTTGCTGTAGGCCTATTTAATCTTTTTGGGTCAAAATGTTTACCTTTATTCTCTTTTGGCAGAAAAAGAGGTTTTGATCATTTTTGGACAAAATGTTTTCCAATATCTCTAATAAAAATAGTAAACAAATGTAAAATATATGTGTCTAATGTTAGCTAACTGAACAAAGCCTGATAGATTTTAGTTCACATTTATGAACTTAAACTATTCTCCCTTTACACTGACAAAGTGAGGGAGCCTGCGTGAGCATTTCAAGACTTGCGTAAGACAAGAACGCCTGAAATAAGGGAACGGGGTGGGAATTTCAGGAAGTGTCTGTTAATATTGGAGCTCAAAACACCGATGCAGATTATTCCAAATTCACATCAATTAGTTCATCTCTTGTTTTATTGGGGAGAAAAGGACTTTTGTGTATACACTCACTGCCCACTTTATTAGGAACACCTGTACATTCATGCGGTTATCTAATCATGTGGCAGCAGCACAATGCTATATATATATTCAGTTAATGTTCACATCAAACATCACAATGGGGAGAAACTGTGATCTCTGTGACTAATCGTGGCATGGTTGTTGGTACCAGATGGGCTGGTTGGAGTTTTTCAGAAACTGCGGATCTCCTGGGATTTTCACACACAACAGTCTCTAGAGTTTACACAGAATGTGAAAAAAACAAAACAAAACATTGAGTTCTGTGGGGAAAATGCGTTGTTGATAAGAGAGGTCAGAGTAAAATGGCCAGATTGGTTTGAGCTGCGAGGAAGGATATAGTAACTCATACAATCACTCTTTACAACTGTGTTGCACAGAAAAGCATCTCAGCATGCACAGAACATGAAAACTTTGGGGTGGATAAGCTACAACAGCCAAAGACCACATCAGGTTCTACACATGTCAGCCAAGAATAAGAATCTGAGGCTACATTGGGCACAGGCCCACAGGAGACATGACCTAAAATGGTAGGAGCCACATTTGCACTTTTGGTTAATTTTTATTATTCATTTGATTTGTTTTGTTAATGTCACATGTGTCTAAGACTGGGCTCCCTCTACAGGTAGAGGGGGGACCTAGGAGCTTAACTGCAGTGTGTTACCAGGCCTCCAGTGGGTGCTGGTACCAGCTGATAAGGTTTTTGACCATGCATTGCACACCATCTAATTTTGTTTCTTTTGTTTAAAATAAAAAATAAAGTATCAGTATTGGTATCTGCTTAGACCTGCAATTACTGCATTGTATGCATCAAAAACCTAACACCAGATACTCCCTTCAAACTTTGAAAAACCGAAACACCACCTCTTGAAAGGGACCTGCCCCTGGGTCTGAGAGTGGGCCAGTCAAGATGCTCTCTGTGGAGGCCAGTGATTATTGTGTGGTCAAGTAGGTCTCTCGGTTGTTGAGTGTTGCTTGGAGTTGAGTAGTGTCCTTGAGGTAGACATGCTCCTCTTGGCCACACTTGATCTCCAACAGTGGAGGAGGCTCAGCTCCAAGCACTTGATTCTGAACAGATAGAGTGTCACAAATCCAGGGAGTCAGATGCAAGTTCAGTGTCTTTAATGGTTAAACAACTAATAAACAAATAAAGACAGGAAAAGAAACACCCAAAAAAACTAAGAACTAGACTATGGCAAGACAGGGCAATGCAAGAGAACATCAACATGAAAACAAAACCTGCTCACAGTGCAAATACAATAACATACAATGCTTGGCCACTAAGGAGGGAAAACACAGAACTTAAATAGGATAATGAATTAGGGGAACAAAAAACAGGTGTGCACAAACAAGGAAGGAAGTGGGGCAGACGACAAAGGAAGAAATTTAAAAAATGTGAGTGAAGGTGCCCGCTGATGGTGTGGGGGAATTGTCCATGGTGAACGTGACATGGAGAGACACATGGAACCTAGGTGCTATACAAAATGATGGGGCAAATCTAGATGGAATGAACCAGGATTGACTAGTCAAAAAAATCTTAAGTGGTCCAATGAATCTGGGATTTAACTTTCATGAGAGTAGTATATGAACGCTTATTTCACCCAGCGAATATGTCAGCTCTAGTTGTGTTAGTTGTTACTGCAGTATAATCCGAGAAGTCTTCCTATTTCTTGATTCAGTCATTCTACTTGTCCATTGGATTGTGGCTGTTAACCTGAGGGTGACTTGAAATTTATGTTAAGTTGCTGGCAGAAGGCTCTTTACACATGATATGAACTGGATGTTTTCTGAATGCCATAATTTAAGAATACTTCATTGAAGATAACTTCTGCTGTTGAGCTTTCTTGGCCAAGCAGGTGGTGCTGAGGTTCCAGGAGAGGTCCTCCCTGTAATGTGTACACCAAACAACTTGGATCTTTTTACTCTGTTCACAGTTGCTCTGTTGATATGCAGTGGCAGGTCCTCCTGAAGCCAACAGTCATCTCTTTGGTGTTATCTACATTGAGAGATAGATTGTTGTCTCTGCACCATTTTGTGAGCTGCTCCACCACCTCCCTGTATGCTGAGTCATCATTTTTGCTTATGAGACCCATGACTGTAGTATGATGTAGTTGAACTGTACTTTGCAATACAGTCATCAGTGTATAGAGTCAGCAATGTACACAGCAGTGGACTGAGCACAGAGCCCTGGGGAGTGCTGGTGTTCAGTGTGATAGTGTGGAATTGGTGTTGGAGACAGACTGGGGTCTATCAGTCAGAAGGTCCAGGATCCGGTTGCAGAGGCAGGTGTTCAAACACAGAAAGCTCAGCTTTTTTATGAATTGCTGAACTGAAGTCTATGAACAGCATCCTCATGTACAGTAATTATACTTTTTGTTCAGGCTGGTTAGAGACAGGTGGATGACAGCAGATATGGTGTGTTCTGTGTGTTCAATACAATCCCTGGGTACTTGGCCAGGTATGTTGTCAAGACCAGCAGCTTTTCATGGGTTAACTTTGGACACAGTTTTCCTGACATCCAAAGCAGAGGGACAGAGTACTTGGTCAGTAGAAGTTGGGGTGGCCTTCCCTGCAAGCACATTGTTCTGTGCTCCATTTGGGAGCAAGGGATCACCATAACCGACATGTGATGTAGCTTTGCAGCCTGTGATGGCCTGAATACCTTGCCACATATGCCATGTGTCCTTGTTTTTTAAGATGTTACCATGGATTCTTTGTGCATAATTGTGCTTAGCCTGGGGCAGGTGGGTCCTTGCTGTGCAGAGGCCTGCCTTATCATCTGACCTGAAGGCAGTGTCTTGTGATTTCAGTAGTGCACACACTTCTGCAGTCATCCATGGCTCTTGATTTGCACATGGGATAATGGTTTAGAAGGAAGTCATCATCTACACACTTGCTGTTGTAGCCATTTTTCCAAATTTGTGGCATGGCCGTATGTAATTTCCTCCCTGTACACTTGACAGGAGCAATGATGATGGTTTGTGGCAGGATATTGTGGGCTTGTTTGTGGGGAAAATCCTGATGGAGAAGGCATTGGCTTTTTCATTCTTTGAGCCTGGATAATAAGTTAGGGTGAACTTGAACCTGGTGAAAAAAGTGCCCATCTCTCTTGATATGGGTTCATTCTCTTTGTTGACTCCACATGTTCAAGGTTATGGTGATTTGAGAGGATCAGGAATGGATGTTCTACTCCGTCTATCCAATGCCTCCATTCCTCTAATGATGCTTTGATTGCTAGCAGCTGTTTCCTACATCAGAATTTATTATGGCTGGAATAGAAAACACATGGGTGAAATTTATAGGGGTTGCATGGACTTGTACATAGGATAGGTGCAGCTGGGAATCTGTCCTTTATTCTCTGGAAGGCTTGAAGTGCTTCCTGTCCACTGGAGATTCGTTGGTTTACCTTTGAGAAGTGAGTGGTGTTGCCACAAAGTATAAACCCCCTGATGAATTGATGTTAGAAGTTGGTGAATTCCTTGCAAAACCCTTGCAACTATTTCTTTTGTCTGGGGTTGTGGCCAGAACTGTACAGCTTCCACCTTGGTTTGGGCTATCTTCAGAACATGTTATTCCATGTATCCCAGGAACTTTACTGACCTTTCATGAAACTCTTCTCTCTTTCTTTCTCTAGCTTTACATTACATACAGATGATTACCTAAGGGCTTTTGGAGGACCTGGTAGACATGATATGCATGCTCTTCTTCTGAGAATGAGAAATTGAGAATATTATCAATATAGACTATTGTGAAATGATTCAGTATGGAGTAAGGGGCATTTACCGACCATAAGACATTAAATGTCACAAATTGCCCCAGAGCATGGTGCTTTTCCCTTTCCATTGTACACTCTTCTTGTGACATACACTCACTGAACACTTTATTAGGCACTATACTAATACAGGGTAGGGCCCTTTGCTCTCAAAATAGCTTCAATTCTTCATGGCATGAATTCCACAAGATGTTGGAAACACTGATTCTGGTCTGTGTTGAGATGATCGCACTTTGAGATGATCAGGTGCACTTTCATGAACTTTGATGCTGTAAATCTCCACACTCAGATCCGATAACTGGGAAGGCCACTGAAGAACACTGAACTTATCATCATGTTCATGAAATCAGTTTGAGATGACTTTTGCTTTGTGTCATGGTGCATTATCATGCTGGAATGATAAGCCATTAGAAGATGGAAAATTGTGCCCATAAAGGCATACACATGGTCAGCAACAATACTCAAATAGGCTGTTAACAGGCCCAAATTGTAGCAAGAAAACATTCCCCACACCATTACACCACCTCCACCAGCCTGGACTGGTGACACAAGGCAGGTTGGGTCCATGGATTCATGCTGTTTGCACCAAATTCTGACCCTACCATCTGTGTTCCTCAGCAGAAATCGAGATTCATTAGACCAGGCTACATTTTTCCAGTCTTCAACTGTCCAGTTTTGGTGAGCCTGTGCCCACTGCAGCCTCAGCTTTCTGCTCTTTGCTCACAGATAAACCATCCACCTTGAGGTTCAACATGTTGTGCATTCTGAGATGCTTTTCTGCTCACCACAATTGTACAGAGTGGTTATCTGAATTACCACAGCCTTTCTGTCAGCTCGAAACAGTCTGGCCATTTTCTGTTGACCTCCCTAATCAAATTTTATTTTTTTTGTCTGCAGAACTGCCATTCACCGGATGTTTTTTGTTTATTGCACCATTCTAAGTAAACTCTAGAGACTGTTGTGTGTGAAAATCCCAGGAGATCAGCAGTTATAGAAAAACTCAAAACAGCCCATCTGGCACTAACAATCATGCCACCGTCAAAATCACTGAAATCACATTTTCCCCATTCTGATGATTGATCCATATCTGCATGCATTGCACTGCTGCCACATGATTAGCTGACTAGATAATTGCATGAATAAGTAGGTGTACAGGTGTTCGTAATAAAGTGTTCCATGAGCATACAGTATGTGTTTATTTTCACTTCCTGGTACCATGTCCGCCCCGTTTTATCATTGGTTGGTCCTGACTATGTTCATCTATTTTCAGTTTCGCCTTTGGATAGCATGCCTATTTATACCCTCAGTGGTTTCCCCATTATGTTCATCTATTTATACCCTCTTGTGCCTTTGTTTCTTTGCAAAGTCTCTTCAAGTGTGCATTTCTAAGCCTTGTTCATGTTTCTCGGTTTCTGTTTTTTTGTTTTCACATTATGAATTATCACTGTTTGTAGCCACATAGCTGACCTGTAGTTCGACCTGTGTCTGGAATTATGACAAATTATTGGATTGCCCCAAATTAAACACATACTGGATTTACTTACTTGCATCCTGCCATATAACACACTTTACAGAGAATTTTTGCTAATGCTGCTATGTGAGGCGTGAGACCATCACTTCCACAAGCCTGTGAGCAGCTCGTATGTTGAAGCAAAAAAGTCTGGTAAGCCGTGCCTCTGCCCTTCTCCCACTGTGCTGGCATTTGATTCCAGTGAGCTCCCGTAAATAACAATGTGAGCTGTACTTTCAATGGATCCCAGGATGGAAGATTCATACTATCACAGCTTACCAGTGAAGCTTGTGTAGTTGAAGTAGGCTGAAGGGGTGGCTGTGATGGGATATTCATACCTGACGACTGTTAAAGGGGTTCTCCAGCCTCCTGAGAGGAGAATTTCTGCTAGCCAGAGGGAGGACA
>CM074924.1:23239307-23251500 GCA_037576815.1 Pangasius larnaudii | reverse complement strand
CTTGCAATCGCTATGTGTTGTAAATTTTTCCGTGACCCATTTCTGAGCGCAACAACATGTGAAATCTGCTTTGTGTTAGACGTTTGGATGCTTTTGGATGCTTATACAACCAATGATTTTATCTACATTTGGCAACTTCCTGTTTTAACCTCGAATTAAGTATTCTGTAATTAAGCTTTATTTAAGTCATGAACTGAAAGGAAACATCTAATGTTTAAATGAGATTCAGCAAAAAAGGTACCTGTGTGTGGCGTGCAGTAAAGACTTGTGATTGTTCTTGCTGAAAGACATCAGGTTCAACCCTCCAGTTCATTACTAGCAGGTGTGTTACAGCAGGAACATCAGCATACTGTTCGGAATATATACTCTCCAGGACCTGATTTGGACACCAAAAAAGGAGTGTGTTAATGTGCTAGTAGGCATCGAATATTATTTATTCCCTAATGTTGTCACAACTGCCCCATCCTCCAGAATCTCCAGTCTGTAACTACACTCTCTTCCCCTGGTTCGTTCAGCTGCAATCGCTCAAGCAGTCTGACGGTCCTCACCAGTCACGTATTAACCACTCATTTACTCCTCTATTTATGTTAGTTTGTCTTTTCCTCCTGTTTTGCAGTTGCTGCTTGTCGTTTGTTATCTTATTCGTCTCATGGACTTTGGATTTTAGTTTTTTTGGATGCTGCTTTTGCTTGCCTTTTTTGGATTGTTTGCCTCTGCCTTTATGTAAATGAAACCCCGGGGTTTAACTTCACCCTGCATACAGTTACGTCTCCGCTAATCTTCTCAAAGCCTGACAAATAGTTTTTCATGCCTTATAATTTTATCAAAGCATTGCATAAAAATACTGCATTTAATCCAGTAAGTCTTGCGCTTCATAATTCACCATGAAATATCATTTATTTACTCACTCAGTTGCTTTCCAGATTCTCAACTCTATGTTTAAAAGTACATTTGTATATAGTGTTAGCCCTTACATTGGCTAACTTGACTTTGGCTACGCTAGCAACTCTAGCAAGCTACACTGCCTGGAAGGTAGCCTGTTAGTTAGCTAAATTTAACCATGATGTCTGTCAGCCTTTAAACACAAATATTAACTGAGACAGCCTTTTTCCTGGGAGCCTTTATGCTGCCGCAGAAAATCTTCCAAGCAGCCTACTCCTGAGAGGTAGTGACGATATTTCGTGTCAACAACAGCAACTGTGTGTATTGAATATTAGATTTAAATAATATGAATAAATATAAGTGCAGTATATACATAATTAGAGGTAAATATTGTACATTACTGTGCAAAAGTCTTGGCACCATATTTTCTTTAGTACAAGCTTTGTTATAGATGTTTATTTTATGACTTATTATTGATTCAGTACAAAAAACTTTTTAGATTCCAAACATTAGTTTTCCAGCACAAAATGAAATGTTACAGAAAAATGTTTGTATGTCGGTAAAGAAAGCAGAAGATTCCTTAAGAGACACTTTTCAGTCACTATTCTCATCCAAGCTTTGCCCAGTAATACTACGTTTCACAGCTGGCAAGTTGGTAAATAATGTGTATTCATTCTAGCACTAATGGAAGTTTTCATATAGAATCCACGTATAAAGTCGATTCCTTGGTGTGTATGACTTCAGAGCTGGCTAGCAAAGTTAGCTGCATCAGGGAAAGTAATCTTTCAGGAGCGTTAGGAATGCATACCGTTGAGGTCAAATGTTTACACACTCAGGCCAAAGACATTCAAACTCAATTTTTCACAATTCGTTGTGTCACAGATCATTTCAAAATAATTGCTAAGAGGTTGATTTATTTCCACTTTTATTTACTATATCAGATTTTCTGTGAGAAAAAAAATGTAAATACACTTTGTCAGTATTTGGTGTTGTTGGCTTTTACTCGTTTGAATTTGAATTAAACTCTTGTTGTAGTCTTCCACAAGCTTCTGGCAAAACTTTGGTGGATTTTTTGCCCCGTCCTCCTGACAGAACTGGTGGAAGTCAGTCAGGTTTGTGGGCCTCCTCTCTCAGACTCGCTTTTTCACTTCAGTCCACAGATTTTCTCTGGGATTCAGGTCAGGGCTTTGTGATGGCTGCTCCAACACTTTCACTTTGCTGTCTTTAATCCATTTTGTTACAGCAATGGAGGTTTGCTTAGGATCACCGTCCTGCTGGAAAACCCAGTTGTGACCAAGTTTGAACTTTTTGGCTGATGTCTTGAGGTGTTGCTGCAGTATTTCTAGATAATCCTCCTCCCTCATGATGTTATCTGTTCTCTAAAGTCCATCAGTCCCTTTTCCAGCAAAACACCCCAACAACATGATGCTGCCACCCCCATGCTTCACAGTTACTTACTCACTCTTACTGACTTTCAGTTAAACCACTTTTTCCTGATCAGGGTCCTGACATGTCAATGAGAGCCTGATGAGTTGCATTCCCCCATAAGCAACCCCCCCCCCCCCCCCGGCTCTTCTCTTTTTGCTAAGTTTGAAAGAGGTAGGTACATATTTTCATGTCCCCTGTCAATCATAATTAATTTGACTTTTACAGGATTTAAAAGTCTTCTAATTTAAATGCCCTACAATATGCAACCATTTGTTATTTGTTTCCCATGTATTTGTTGTTTCGTTACGTTTAAGATACAGCGAACTTGCTAATCGTGATTCTAACGTGAATGCTGCATGATGCTAACAAGTACTGTATGTGCCCATTTGCTAATGTATGAGAAGAGGTGTTGGACAAATAGGGCTTTGCAGCATCATTAGTTATTCTTCTTATTCTCTTTTTCGTTAATAAATTTGGATGACATCTGCGTCACAGAAATCAGAGCTTTACACTCCAAATTTCCAAGAGTGGTCTGTTCAACAGCAAGCAATGGATATATCATTAAATATATCATTGAATATCATGTTTGTAAGTGTGGGTGGGACGCGCTGGCTTATTCCAAAGGCTTTGTATGTATGTGTGATAGATTACTTTAGATAGTGTGAAATAAGAGTCTCTTTCCAGTGTGTGGTGTTTGTTGTACAGTCCCGACTAAGAGTAAATTATCTCGTAACAATGCCAGGTCGTGCATGAGTGCCCAGGGAATATATACACTCCAACTGAGCTTGCAGTAAGAGACCGTGCACACGGAAAGGATACTCACAGGAGAAAAAAGAGTGTATGGAAAGTGAGTGAGTAGGGAACAACTGATTCATTAAAATTTAAGTAAGGTATCCATTAGTTTTGGCTCGTACATGGTGGCTGTGCTGATGTCCCTGAAGGAAATGCATCATGTTTTGTTGATTTGTCCACCCTAAATGTAAGCATGCATCTCGTTGAAAGTTTGCAGGCATATCCATATTCTGTGTACAATATATATTCTGTTCTGTGTAATTTATTGTGTTGTACCTTACTTATTATTCTACTAAATTCTAGTTTTGAACATTGGTATTGTCTTACAGTTATCATGTGCATGGAATGACAAAACCATTTAAAACATCCATTTTAGCTGAGGGGATGGGACATTTTTTTTAATTTTAATTCTGTCTCACAGTTTATCCCATGAATCTGTGTAAAATTTCATAAATGTTGGTTCTCTTGTTTTTCCTGCTTCTTCCTTGCTAGGAACTTTTTATTGTCCTATACAGATAGATTACAGACAATGCTGGATGTCTTTTGTAAGAAAAATAATAAAGTGAACTCTTAATGTTGACATGAAGATGGTTGTAATTAAAGTGGAATGATTTAGACTTAGAATACCTCACAGTCAGTAAGTAGGCCTAGCTGGCTTCAGAAAGAAAAGTCAATAGCATCAGCCCTGGCGGAATGTTGTGGACATTGATGTATTTTGGTATCTTGGTCTTTCACAGTTTACAAAAGGCTTATGTCCCTCTGGCATAGATAAGGCCAATAAATATTTACACATACAATGCTCTTCATATTCCCAAAATATCTTGTGATTATTCTTCATGGAGAAGAGATGACAGAAATCCACAACACAAATAGTGAGTTTGACTTGAAAGTGTTGTGATTGCTCATTATGTAAATCTGAAATGAGTTGTCAGTCAGCCCACTATGAACTTATTCTGACATGAGCAAGATTCTAGAGTCTCGAACAAGGAGTGTGTGTGTGTGTGTGTGTGTGTGTGTGTATGTGTGTGTAAAATAGTATCTTCTGGGGCACCTTAAACCTAGGTGGGAGCCAACCAAAGTGTCCTAGATATTGTGAGAGCTGTGTTAAATAAAATGGAGACACCGGGATGTTTGTACAGGAGGGAGAAGCTAATTTCACTGAGTGCCAGAACACTGGATTAGTGAGATCCCACCTCACAAGCATGTTTAGACCTCAGAGAAGGACTTGCTAGTTGCCTGAGGGTCAAGACTCTGGTTGGCATGTGGGTGTCTAGGTTTGCGGGGCCTGGAAAGCAAACACTTTGAGAAATCAAAAGAATTTGATTCTTGCTGTAGCAAAGAGCCAGTGAATTAGGGGAATCGTATGAGAAGGTCATCAGCAGCATTCAAAATGATCTGTACAGGAGATCTGATGTTGTGAAGCCGAAGTCTGTAGGATGTGGAGGATGAGCTCGTCATCTAGAATCACGCCCAGCTCTATTTATGTGCGTCTGATTCCAGATTACAGGCTTAATACAGTGGATATATAAAAAGTCTACACACCCCTGTTAAAATTGCAAGTTTATGGAATGTAAAAAAAAATGTTTGGTTGCTATATCACAGTGGCATGATTTATCTTGGGTTTTTTTTTTTACATTGCAAAAACCTGCCATTTTAACAGGGGTGTGTAGACTTTTTACAACCACTGTAAATGAAGTCAGTGCTCTTTATCAGAATGGTACAGTCTCAAAGCTCTTTTTGTTATTTGTCAGTGTAGTGAGGGAATGTCTGCTTCGAGCCATGCCTTCGTTAGGACAGGAGATCGTGCAGAGCCCTACTGCCGCGATCTGAGTGCATTGTGAGGTTGAGGGTTGATGAAACTGAACCTCTCCAAGCAGGAGTGCTAGATCACACACAGACTAGTACATCAGAGATCACTTACAGATAAATCTGTAAAGTCAAGTGGTTCAATAGGAAAAGGGTAGGATAGCGCTTGATCCTTTTTATGTCTGATTTCATGAAGATGCCAGATGTTTTTAGACATTTTATCTCTTGAGTCTCACTGTTGTTTCTTCCTATGTGACTGTCACACAGAGCTAGCCTAACAGAGATTAAAGAAATCCTATTTGTGTGTGTGTGTGTGTGTGTGTGTGTGTGTGTGTGTGTGTGTGTGTGTGTGTGTGTGTTAAAGGTTCATTGAAACAAGCAGTTTTGTTGTTGTTAAAGCACCTTTACTGCCCAAGACCTGAGTGTTTAGAGTAGGTAGGCAGGTCTCTGAATAGAGTGGTAGGTCTAATAACAGTCTCAAGGCTGTGTTTCCACCCAGACTCCCACCTATGCTTTTGATATCCTGTCCCCCTACCATTCACTTTTATCCCTGCTTCATCAGACTGAATTAAATAAATCCATTTCCTGTGCCTGGCAGTAGATGGTGCAATTTAGTAAGACTACACTTTATTGTTTTATGATTGTTTTAATTATAATTGTTGATAAGTGTTTTTTTCCCCTCCTTATTAGGTAACATGTATTGAGTCACAATACAGCACATTGTCGCTGCCGCCTCTCTATCATCAGACCAATACCAATTTTTAAATTATTTTGTGTTCCTGATTCTCTTTTCAGCCTCGCAGTCTAGGCTAGGGGTGCGTTCACAGCTATTACTCCGTTTGTCATATCCGAATCTGAATAATTTCGGTTCATTTGCTGCTTGGGTTGGTTTGTTTTCTCACTGCATGTAATTAAACAATTAAACATTAAAAACAGCGACCCAAAACACGCGGCCTGCTTGGTTCACTTCATGCAGCTGGATCGAATCAGGAATGCATCGCATTCTCACCGCAGTGGAACCGAGCTAGAGTTTGCCTGAAACTGAACCGAGACCACTTCTCTCAGACACTCTTGGATCCTCATACTGGAGTGTCACCTGCCCAAATCACATCAGAGAGGAAGACACATCAGGGTTCAATTCGAACAGAATAAACACTGCACATGTTAAAAGCACCTAGGTCTACTGCTGACAGCTGTGTGAGCGATACTGGACCAAGATGGATCCAAGATGTTGAGGATTTGTTGGGATAAATGGCTGACATTCAGATTTGTCCCATGTCTGCGGTGAAACGTTTGAAACCGTAATACCGCCGTGGTCTGTTAATTGTTGAACTGATTCTTAACAGCTAAACGATTATTTTCTGTCGTTTCACAGTTTCAGGCTTGGGAATTGTAGTAAACAATACATATATCAATGTTTTTTGCACAACTGTTGCTCAGGCATGTTGCTTCACTTTGTAACAACAGTTCCTGTGTGTCTTCAGTGAATCGTTCTAACTTTTCTGTCGTGCTCTCTCTTACTCACTGTCACTTTCTCTTTTCTTTTTTTTTTTCTCCTTCTACAACTTTCACTGTCTTTGTGTTTTTTTTTTTTATTTTTTATTTATTTATTTTTTTATTCCCTCCAGTATCTGTCACGCTGTGCTGTGAGAGGGGCTTCTGTCCTCCAGTGTCTTCCCCCCGAAATCAGACATGCAGCAGTAATGAGAAAATCACAGGAAATGACAGAGCTTATTCACATCAGATACAGTATCTACTGTTTCTACTGACTGAAAGAGAAAAAGAGAGAATGGAGCAAAGCAGCTAGGAAAAACAAATCTGAAAAAAAAAAGAAACGGGTTAAAAACAGGAATAGACAATAGAATGATCGTTATTTTTTTTTTATTGCCACAGAGTGAAAGGAAACAGAACCAGATGAGGCTGACTGAGGGAAGTTGGGAAACATGTAAAAATAATAATAAGTGGACAGTGAGGTTTGTCAGGTGTCACATGTTGCAGGGTTGGAAGTTTCAGGGACGTGACTGAAGTGTAGACTGGAGTTTAGGCAGATTTTCTGTCATGGTCCAGCACATGCAGCTGACAATTAATGAGCGCGGTTGTGCATGTTTATGTGTTTGCTTCCTTTTTTGCACAAAGTTGCTCTTTGGCCATATCTCAGCCATCAGACCAGACAAAGAGAGAGAGAGAGAGAGAGAGAGAGAGAGAGAGACGGGGGAAATAGAGAAGAGGGTGAGGCTTAGACAGTTGGAAAGACAAGGACATTTAGTAATTCATTTGCTGAGTTGATCTCACTTCAGTGGTCAAGCTGGAGGAACAGACCTGAGTTTACAGGTACAGACTGAACTGTGTTCATACTAGTGTGTGTGTGTGTGTGTGTGTGTGTGTGTGTGTGTGTGTGTGGCTGTATGTCTAAGAGTGCAGCTTTGTTTTTTACTTGTTTACTCCCTCATTCTCTCTTTTTCTAGCTCTTTTTTCAGTGTGTATGTGTGTGTGTGTGTGTGTGTGTGTGCGCATATACGACAGATTGATATTTCACGTAAGGAAGTTTATCCGTTTCTTACACTCAAGACTAAGTCTCTGACTAACATTTCTAGCTCCAACCTGAGCACACTCATATCTCTCGGTCACTGTTTTTTCCTATTCTATCTGCTGGTTTCCCTTTTTGTTTCCAAGGAATTTTCCCGTAGTTCACTTGTTACTGGACATCAGAGATAAAGAGAGACAGGAGAGACGTGGAGAAAGTGAGAGAGTAAGCAGCTGGAGGTTAGAGGAAGTGAGTGGGTCAGGCTTCACACCCACCCTGTAGGTGAAGAGATCATAAAGGAAGTATAATTCTTTGGAGAATGATTTCTAAACAGCTGATTTTTTACATGACATGATGCTTTTCACCATCAGTAGTGACACACCGTTGATTTGATCTTTACCTCGTGATCAGCTTCTTGAAGCATTTAGCCACTACATACTATTTAGCTAGTATGTGGGAAGGCTGCCATGTGGGGCTCGAGCTGGCCTGGCAGATAGGATGTGCCATCTTTGCCATCCCAGAATGAAATGATGTAAATAGATACTTTAGAAATCAGTGAGAAAGCGTGTGAACATGGAAAGCGTTTCAGAGACTGGTTTTCTGATTCATGTTCAGTTATTTATTATTCTGTTATTTATTCGTTAATTACGATTACTGTCATGTCATGCTGTGACTGAGGCACTGTACTGTACTGTCTGTTGGAAAGCCAGATTTTGTGTGTAATTAACATGTGAAAAGAGAAGCATGCATGCAGAGTGCTTAATAGATCCCAGTTATGTCTGTCGTACAGAAATCATACAGAAATCTAGGCTTTCGGCCCTGACAAGTAAAGTAATGACTAGCATGTGAGACTGGAGGAGGAAAGTTTGTTTTGGATGACAGAAGATAAATGCACTCTTTCTTTGACTACAGCTAAAACGCCACTTGTGTGAAAGTGTTGTGGGTTTGGAAATTTCACTGTTCTTCACCTCACTTTTCGCAGTCTTCACTTTTCATTAGTGCTGCTGCTGAATGACATGTATATATGTTTTTTTTTTTTTTGCTCTGCTCTAAACATGCAGGACTCTAAACATTGTGTGGAGATCATCCAGTCTTCCTCTCTGGAGGTTTTTTCACCCGAGGAGGAAGTCAATCCATACGAGTCAGTAGCCACGGCTGTCACGCGTAAACCCTGCTCACTGGACATCCAACTCCTTAACGCCTGTCCCCGCAATGGTCAGTTATTCTACATTATATTTGTATTGATGCCTGTGAACTCAACCCAGTCTCACAGAAAAAAAAACGATCACATGCAACATAAAGTGCCACTAGAGTGTGTGAACCCTTTACAATTTTCTTTATTTCTGCATAAAGTTGCTTAAAGTCCTAAAACTAGATAAAGAGAACCCAATTGAACAAATATTTTAATTCAAACATCATAGTCTTTACATTTATTTATTTAGCAAAATTATCCAAAAAGTATGTGAACCTTTGCTTTCAGTAACTGGTGTGACCCCGTTGAGCAGCAGTAACTTCAACCAAATGTTTCTGGTAACTGATGATCAGTCCAACACAACAGTTTGGGGGGAATTTTGGCCCATTCCTCCTTACAAAACAGCTTCCTTGCTGTTGAAGTGATGCTTCCTTGCATGAACCGCTCTTTTTAGGTTCTTCCACAACATTTGTATTGGGTTAAGGTCTGGACTTTGACTTGGCCATTCCAAAATGTTACATTTTTCCTGCTTTAACCATTTCTTTGCAGCTTAGGGATGTTGTCTTGCTGCATGACCCACTTTCAGTTAAGTTTCAGTTCACGGACAGATGCCCTGACATAGAATTTGCTGGTACAATACAATTTCACAATTCATCCATGATTGGGATGAGGTTCTTATGTTGGAATGCAATGATTGGTTTTCACCAAACATAACGCTTTTCATTTAAAGCAAAAAGTTTTATTTTGAATTCATCTGTCCACAGAACATTCTTCCAACAGTCTTCTGACCTATCCGTGTGGTCTTGAGCAAACTTCAGACAGGTAGCTGTGTTCTTTTTGGAGAGTAAGGGCTTCCTCCTTGCTATCCTGTCATGCATACTGTTCTTGTTCAGTGTTTACCTGACGGTGGACTCATGAACATTGACATCACTCAATGCATGAGTGGCCTGTAGGACCTTAGATGTTACCCTGTACATCTACAGGGTGACTTCCTGTAATAAACTTTCACCCGTAGCAGTATGGTGACACGGGTATTTTAAAAATGCGGACAGTTTATAGGCTGTAAATTCTTTAGACTATGGAGACTTTATCCGTGTTTCGAAAACATTGGAGTGAACGTTTGATGCGTTGCTGTGTATCACATGCATGTGCCAGACTGTTGATAATCAATGTATAGATGATGCTACAGATATCTTGCATGTGAACTTTTCTGTGAGACTGAATTGTTTAACTTAAATGTGCACATGCAGCAAATGTTTAAGTAACATGGTATGTTCCAGTTGTGTTTTCTTCCTGAGATTAATCTCTGCTGTTACTGAACTCTCAGCTGCTGACACACACACACACACACACACACACACACACACACACACCCTTAACCAATCAAGAGGCACTCACTCCCCAGCTGAAACTCCTCCACAGCCCTGTGGGCGGGTGTTGATCCTTCACCTACTTGAATCTAAAGGCTAAGTCTGGAAAAATATATATTAGGCAAAATACTCCAACTGTTTCAACTTTAAGAATGCAATTTTTAAGAATAAAATATATTTACTATAATATATCATCCAAGTAATATATTTCCTGTACCGGACATTACACCAGGAGAAGGTCTCTCCAGATCTTCCAGGGCCAGTGTTTCACTCTCTCTGAACAGGTTTCTTCAGTATGTTCTACTGTTATTTGTTTAAATTACTAACAACTGATCAGTAAAATGTGATGCTAGAAACCAAAAAAAAATGTATACAGGTATAATATTACTCATAACTGTATATTTGTGGTGGAAGTGCAGGACGTTTCCCTAGATAATAATATTAAAGTGTAAGATTACACAGTCCAGATTCTGGATCACATTTCCTCCTACACGCCCACTCCTGTTGTAAAAAAAAAAAATCTGATTGCCGAATTTCTGCTGTGGTTGCATTGGCATGTTCTGAGACTTGAGGTTGTCGTGGAAACAGCCCAGGCTGGTCACCTGTGGGTTGCCATGGCGCTGTGCTGCAGCTGAGCTCAGATGCCTGTAGGCAGGCTGATTCACACCTGCTGCAGCGAGAGGGTTCATGTGAGTCAGGACTGTTTACATAATGCTGTATGGTGCTGTGAAGCTGTAGGCATGTGTGAGGCTGCAGGATTATTAAAGATAGAGACTTTATTAGAGATTATTTATGGGAATTTATTTTCCTGCCAGATAAGACCTCATGAATGAGTACAGTGTAATCTGAGTAATCGCATCTCGTATTTTCTCGTATCAGTTTTCAGTAATGTTTTTGGCACAGTCTTTGTGGTGGCTTGAGGGCGTTTCTAAGTCCATTGCGTTAATCTAATGAAACACTTGAGCTTACTGAGACACAGCATGCAGTCAGGAGAGTATTGAGGAGTTTTAGTGTTTTACAGTGTTTTACAGAGACACTTGAACAAAGTTAGTTAAGACTTTTTGTTCCCAAATTTTAATGTGGAACTAATGACACTTCAGGACATTTTTACAAGCAGTAAGCACAACAGTAAAGTTAATGCCTAATCTGCATTAGCCTTCTTTAACTGCCTCTGAGCACTGCCAAAAATGACATCTTAGCAAGTGAAAATGTCTTGGATATATATATATATATATATCAGCATAACATTAAAACCACTGACAGATGAACAGATGAAGTGAATAACATTGATTATCTCATTACAATGGCACCTGTCATAGGGTGGGATATATTAGGCAGCAAGTGAACAGTCATCAACAAGTTGATGTTTTGGAAGCAGGAAAAATGGGCAAGCATAAGGTTCTGAGTGACTCTGACAATGGCCCAATTGTGATGTCTAGATGACTGGGTCAGAGCATCTCCAAAACAGCAGGGGTTGTGGGGTGTTCCCAGTGGCTCTGATAGAAAGACAGTGCATCACAGATTGCTGTGTATGGAGCTGCGTAGCTGCAGAGCGCCCATGCTGACCCTGTCCACCACCAAAAGCTCCTACAATGGACACATGAGCATCAGAACTGGACCATGGAGCAATAGAAGAAGGTGGCTTGCTCTGATTTCTTTTACATCATGTGGACAGCCGGGTGTGTGAGTGTATGGGAAGAAGGCAAGCTGACAGAGGCAGTGTGATGCTCTGGGCAATGTTGTGCTGGGAAACTTTGGGTCCTGGCCTTCATGTGGATGTTACTGTAACACGTACCACCTACCTAAACATTGTTGCAGACCAGGTTCACCCCTTCATGGCAACGCTATTCCCTAATGGCAGTGGCCTCTTTCAGTAGGATAACTGGCCTCCAATTTCCCTAGATCTCAATCCGATCGAGCATCTGTGGGATGTGCTAGACAAACAAGTCTGATCCATGGAGGCCTGATCCCACAACTTACAGGAATTATAGGATCAGCTACTAAAGTTTTGGTGCCAGATACCACAGCACACCTTCAAAGGTCTTGTGGAGTCCATGCCTTGATGGGTCAGAGCTGTTTTGGCACACAAGGGTGACCTGCAAGTTTCAGGTTTGTCATGAACATATATATATATGTGTGTGTGTGTGTGTGTGTGTGTGTGTGTGTGTGTGTGTGTGTGTGTGTGTGTGTGTGTGTATA
>CM074924.1:23196823-23219984 GCA_037576815.1 Pangasius larnaudii | reverse complement strand
TCCACTCCAACCTTCACACACCATGTCTTCATGGAGCTCGCTTTGTGCACAGGGGCATCGTCATGCTGGAACAGGGTTTGAGCTTGTTAGTTCCAGTGAAGGGAAACTGTAATGCTACAGCACACAGAGACGTTCTGTACAATTGTGTGCTTCTAAATTTGTGGTCACAATTTGGGGAAGAAACACATATGGGTGTGATGGTCAAGTGTCCGCATACTTTTGACCATATAGTGTATATTTAGGTAGGTTTGAGTTTAGAAATCCCATGCACTGTGTGTGAATAGTTTTTAAGAAGCTTTAGGGACACGTCTGACTGAAAGAGCATGAGATGATGCTTAAAGCTTATATTGTTATAAATAGTCTTCATCAGTAGAATCTTCTTTATCAGATTTTTGCAAGCACTGATGCTTTGTTTTTCACAAAGCGTCTCTTGCTATTCTGAATGATTCTACAGCAGCTGCATAGATAATTCATACATCAAACCCACATAAAATGACAGAAGTGCATATTAAAGCCGCTCTGATCGCATAGACATCGTCTGGGGAAGCCGGGATGAGTGTTCAAGTCATCCATTCACTTAGTGTTGTGGCAGTTTAAACGCGGTCACGTTGCCAGTAGGTGGCGACGAGAGACGTGTTAATGCTGCAGTACCATGTTTTCATTACAACAGAATTTTTACATGCCTGAAAGTTGAGTCAGTGGTGTGAAACATGTGCTGAGATGTTCAGGTTTGCCCAGGTTTAGAGGGTATGCCACTTCCTGTATGTCACTTCCTTTGGACCCTGCGTGGGCAGGTGTGGAGTTAATATTGTTACCATGGTAATGTGATTCCTGTTAGCATGGTGTAGGAGTCATGGTGATGGTGATGTCTGTAATGATGCGATTCGGGCAGCCGCCACTCACCAGCGCCGTCTGTATGTTGTCTGGCACCCTCCTCTGAGGGAACATAAGAGAGAGAGAGAGAGAGAGAGAGAGAGAGAGAGACAGGGAGAAAAAAAAAATGGAGGTCACTTTAAGGTGAAGTATAGTCTCAGGAATTGTGCTGTGTAGAGGTTTGTCTCTATATTTCCCTGCTGTTAAAGAGGATTAATCTTTGTCTTAGCCGTTCTCTTTTAAAGTTTCCAGTGGCTATTATTACTTTAATCTCCGCAGCTCTTTAGTCTTTCGCACTCTGTGGCTCTCCGTAGCCACTCAATGTCCAAACAGCAGATAAAGATTGCCAAAGATTGACTAAAGCTTTCCTGCATTAAAGCTCTCAGTTATATGTGACCTTCCATTGCAGTGTGTCTGTTTAGTGCTGAAAAATTCACAGAAAAGTAATTTTTCATTCACAAATTATAACTAATAGGAATTTGCAGAACATCAAGTTTATTCACCTCCTGAACCAGGTGCCCTGTGGAAGCTCTGTGGAGCTTTCTGGAAATCTTTCTATCTTCTGTGTAATGTAAGCAAGATAACTGTGTTTCAGAAATCTGTCCTAAAGCCGGACGCACTTACAGAGCTGCTGCGAGTCGAAACGGAGTCCTTTAAACAGCATTTCATTATAAGGCCTGTAGGATTTCCTGAGAACATTTTTTTTAGTTGCAGTAGAGAATGATCATTGAAGAATGATGAAATACACACGTACAAGTTTTACAGTCTATTAAAATTTTTTTGGTGAGCCGGCAGAGATATGCGGCTCTGTGCAAAGTGTGTGGTCTTTGTGAGCTTTATGGAACAACAGCTTATTATTTGAAAGTGTAATTCTTGTTTTTACAGAAATTTGGTCGAAATATGGTTTTAATCTGGAGTTCAGCAAGGTAGTCGAGCTAAAACCTAGTAGGTAATCTCTCATTAATAACAATATTGATGAACTCGCTCTTTTTTTTAAGTTCCATGAAAAGATTGCCAGGTCCTGCATATAATGAGCACATGTAGCAGCTATATACTGTACTGCAAATCAGATTTGTTTCCCCTGAAAAGATTAAGAAATAGAAGAAATATATGTCTTATATATATATATATATATATATATATATGTATATATATATATATATATATATATTCCTCTGTCCGAACACTTGGGCTAGTTTCTAGTCTTTTTTGTGTGGTTTTTGAGTTGTAGTTGCGGTGGGAATTTTGGCAGCCCTCTCCAAGAGAGCTGCATTATGTAGCAACAGCTATTGTATCTGTATTTGTACTCATATTAGGACGCATTATCTGTTCAATCCATGCACTGTATTCATATTTGTTTACACCCCTATTATTCATTCATTCATTCATTTTTTTGATCTGTTCCCAGTCAGGAAGGTAAGTCTGGATTGAACAGAGTATGTGTATGAGAAAACTTTTCAATCACCAGAATCAGTCCCAGCCCACTGGGCATAAGCAGTAGCTGGATCTAGCATCAACAGCACAAAGACCTCTGTAGCCTTTCATCTCTTTCACTGTACTGTAAAGATGATGCTTTTGAAATGACCCACTGAATTTCATCTGCCCTTTCATAGTACATTCCTCAGGGATCCTCCAACCCCCTGATGTCTATTCCACCACTTTGCCGTAGCTGGCCCTAAGCTTTGGAAAAGCCTGCCTCTGCACATTAGAACTGCTCCTACCTTCACTATTTCCAAATCCAAGTTAAAAAAACGTGTTTCTTTTCCTTGGCATTTCACCAGCCATAGAGATTGTTTCAAATATGTTTTATGATTATTATGTAGCAACAGCTATAGTATTGGCTTTTAACCAATATTATTCTATTTCGATTTTAGCTTCTGTAATTATTGTTGAAGCACTTTGGTCAACTTTATGTTGTTTCTAATGGTGCTATAAAAATAAAATTGACATGGACTTCGAGGGAATGCGTTGGAGACCAAATGAGCGAATGGTAATGGAAACTCAAGGGGGAGGATGTCAAGACAAGTAGATTACCAGACGTTATTATTACGCATTCTTACTGCCAATTTAAGCTGGATTAAAAAGGTTGCATCTTTGGTGTAAAGCTGTTTGGTTTAAGCTTCAGCTGTCTGATTGGGGCTGTAAAAACATGAAGACTGACACTGGTTACAGGCCCTACGCTGGTAATTGGAGGTTTAATGCTCCCACTTGGGCACCACAAGATTTGAAAGACTTAGATATTGTGAAAAGTGTAAGTCGCCGTGTAAGTTCTAAACCATCGTGAATCCTCTTTACTGTATGTGGCTCGGATAAAGGTGTCTGCTGAATGACAAAAGGTTTAGCAGACGAAAGTTTTGAAGTGATTTGTTTGCATCGAGGCTACGCAAAGTAAATCACAACAGTAATTTGAGGAGTGGGGGGGAGTGTCCAGCTAGAGTTGGACAGCTCATGGAGCAGAAAGCATGAGTCATTCGCCTCTTTGTACTGCCTCTAACTCCGAGAATATATTCTTATATTGTTTATAATAAGCTACAGTTTTCACATGTTCATGCCTCTTTTATATATCATCCCCCATCTCTCTCATTTATAAGGTCCAATGTGTTGTTGCCATAGCAACTGCCATCAAACAGAGAAACACATTCCTGTTCCTCCGATGGCTTATTTTTCCTAGGTGCAGGAATTACACACGATCAGCCTGCTGTCCGTGTTACATATTACACCATCGCATAACGCAAAACATAAACATCTACCCATCTGCTTTTCGACAGTCTCTGTCCCAAGATATGTATTAGCAGCTTCCTGTGGTAGTCTATTTATAGGCATCACTATAGGTGCGAGTGAAAACAGTACTGATGTACAGTTATGTAACTCTCGAGAGAAAAGAAAGGTGTATCAGTGCTGCATGGAGATGCACGTAGCAGAGCCCCTCCAGCCTCGGCTCGTTGCGAGAGTCCCTTCAATGTGATGCTCACCGTCCTGAAGGAAACATAAAATCATGTGTGCGTAACAGAAAGAGTAGGGTTGAGGTGTTGCAGCTCAGATTAACTGCTAGATTCAAGAATGAGTCTAAATGGGGAAGCCAATATTGTTTTCTTTAGAAACTACAGAAAAAATCACTTCATGGGAAATATAATAAATATAATAACATATAAAGTATGCATATAATAATAATAATAATAATAATAATGTTTCATGATGTCAGGATTTCAGTGTTTATTTCAGTGTGGAGACACTCTCAAGAGAAGGACATTTATAGAACAGTATGTTGGAAAATTGTTTTTTTTTTATTGTTTAACAAAGAAAATGCAATGTTGTAATTAGGCACGGGACTGTGTGAATGTGTAAAATTGCATGAGTGCATGTGATTTTGTGTTCTACATTAGTTAATGTGATTTATGTGGTAATTAAGAAAACTCATATTTGCGCAAAAATTTGACAGACACGGTATATCAGGAAACAAGCGTTTCGCCAAGATATGACGGTGTGATTGCCACAGAGTGGGCGGAGCTTAAAGATTGTTCATTATTGCTAAGTTTCAGATAATGTGTTGATCTTTAGTGGACAATATAATAGAAGAATGTTGTAAGTTTATAGCATTAGATTTAGGGCTAAGGTTCAGATGAGAAGTGATTAAATGTTGTAAAAGGTTTAGGTTTAGAGGTTAAGAGTAAAATTAAGGGCTAAAGATGGCAGTATAAGGTTTAAAGTAGAAGTGAACGCTTGCATAGTCTAATGTGTTAAGATTAGATCGTAGTCCTAGGTTTAAGAGTAAGCAAGCAAATCATTAATAATTCAGTTGTATGAAGGTTTATGGCGAACCACTGATTTTTCTTCAGCAGTATGTGTGCATTGGCATGTGCTGTGCTGTTTCCCAGCTCACCGAGTGACACGTGATATTTATATGGTCACGTTCAGTATGCTGCCTTGCCCTCAGGTCAGATTTTCAGTGTATAAATCAACACTTGTATTCCAGGTGTGAGTTTTCTTCAGAGTGTATATATTCTGACCCACTGGGTCTTAAACATTAAGGTTCCTGTTGACCCGCAGTGCTTGATGAACTCCTCTCACAGCGTACCGCCAGGAGGCTCAGCCACTTCCTGTCCTGCTTTTCCTCGAATCTAATGGCATAGAATGCTAGGGTCACCCCACTGGTGGCTCATATAGCTAGCGATGCGATAATATGTGTGCATTTCTGAAGAGGAAAGGAGAAAGTGTGAATATTCATCTAGTATTACCTGTTCTATGTTTATGATAAACCAAATATAAAATTAAACAGGATTGTTTCTGTTCCTGCGCCGGTCCTTTAGCCATACGCAGCCTCAAATCACCTTGCTGTACACGTCTTTATGAGACAGATAGGTAGCGATAGAGACAGAGACAGAGAGAGAGAGAGAGAGGAGCTTTCTGCTGTCTCTTATACTGTATACCATGGTCAACACTGTTACAGTTCCTTGGCTGTCTGACGTTGAGAGATTCACTGGCCCTATTTTTGGCAGGAAGTTGCTGCAGTTTGATACGGCAGAGCAAACATTTGTTAACAAGCAATTAAACATGTGACCTGTAATCCAGTAGCAGAACAAGCCATCTGTCTGTGTGCTGTGGATAAAGGGAGGACCGACTCTTCTTTATTCCTTTTTTCCCCCCAAACCTGAAATCCTTCTCCTTTTCTCCAAGTCTATTTATGAATCACTTATGCTTGCTCTCTATATTTATCTGCTTGTCTCTCTATCTGTTTTGTTGCTGGTAGAGGGGAAGCTTGGCTGGAGCTCATGACGCGGTGACTTCGTCTTTCTCAGTATCGAATACCGAAAGGCCGTGTGTGAGTTCACACCTTCAGAAAAAGAGGAGCCCTTATCAGCATACTTATCACTTTGCCTCTGGAAGTGTCTTATGCATGACAGGACAAGTGTGTGTGTGTGTGTGTGTGTGTGTGTGTGTGTATGTGGACACATCGGAGCATGCGGAATAAATATGCTCTGTGGAGCAACTTATCAGATCCCCTAGTCACATGTTTGTGTGTGTGTGTGTGTGTGTGTGTGTGTGTGTGTGTGTGTGTGTGTGTGTGTGTGTGTGTGTGAGGCCTCTTAACTCGAGAAAACATTCCTTTTGAGCTCATTACTCCACACCTGTGGATCGCTGTTCGACTGCTGCTGCCTTCATGTCTTAAGGTAGGAGTTGGAAAGCAAGTCAGAGAGTGAGGGATGGTAAAGGACGGAGTGTTGGCGGTGCTAAAAGACTCCACACCATTTTGGATTAGACGCACACATCCTCCATAGAGACATCATTTTAGTTTTGCAGCAGTGTGATTTGCTCTGTGGTGTTGCTCTGCTGTTGCGTTTAGTATGTGAGTGATGATGAGCTTGGGATCGATGGCGCAATTCCTCCAGGGGTTCTCTGTGTGTGTGTGTGTGTGTGTGTGTGTGTGTGTGTGTGTGTGTTTGTGTGTCTGTACAGTATATGTCCTTTCCATTAATTTTGCCTTATGTAGACTGTATGTCTTTCATTTCTTCAGAGGCACTCTGTTCTTCAGTGCCGTTTTACGAGCCGTGGAATGCAGAGTATGTGCTTTGTTTTTCAGTCAGACTCAGATAACCAGAGGCCGTGTTTATTGCCTCATATTTCCAGATTGTCTGGATGAACGTAATAATGGCATCACAGTGATGGGATGCAATGGGATTTCACTCTGACTTTGTACTTGCTGGTTTTCTGCTGTCATGTCTCCGATTAGTCACAGACTCACCACAGTGCTGCGATCCACTCTTACATTTACTCGCTGCTCTCTGACTGTTTGCTCTCTAGACCGAGTTCAGATTTAGATTCAGCTACTGCAGTGCACCGTGGTTAGTTCCACAATTACCACTTCTCCAACTTTGTCTTGTCCATTGCTCTGCCTAGTTCTTATTCCTGAAGGCCAAGTGCGATCTGCTTGAGAGGTTTGAGGAAGCTGGAGAGTGGTTGCCATGATAACCAGATTTCACCAGTTGCTATAGTATATACCAGTGTATATACTGTATTATTATATACTAAATAATAGTATTATTTATATAGCGGCGTTATTTGTTTTACATGATCAACACACACTTGAACTCAGGAAGAGCTGATTAGTAAAATTGGCTGATTAGTAAAAGCAGGTGTGTTGGAGCAGGGACAGGTGCAGGACAGGAGGTATTTCAGAACCAAGGTTTAGTCTTGTAGTACGTTTAACCTCCATCCTTAAGTTTAAAAGGGGGGGGCAGATAAGAGGCTGAACAAAAAAAACATAACCTCAGCACACAGAGCAACGCATCATGGCTCTGTATCTACTGTAATGCCTGACCTCCAAACAGAAAAAAAAACAATGAAAACATCCCCTCAATTCAGAATTCCTAACTGGGAACTTGGGATTGTCTCCTTAACTCCGAATTCAGCAAGTGATGTCAAACCAACATGGCCGCTCACATTGTGAACAGTAAACACAGCAGCACTTCTTACCTTTAAATGAGTTATACTGTATATACAGGTGTTAGCTTTAGACCCATCAACATAAAGAAGTACTCACTTGTTAAATCAGTAACACCGACTCTACAGTGAGGAGGAAAATATACAGCACTGTTAGCTGTTAGCTTGTTGCTAACAAAAGATAAACATGAAGGGGTCTATGATTTTTCCCCACTTTGTAGCTCTAATGCATGGAGGTCGAAAATGACATTAGTTTGAGCTCGGACTTTCCACTTCCGAGGTAAGTTGATTGCAGCAAACATTCTACATGAACCTCTGCGATTTATCCTGGAACCTTTGAATCCGTTTGTAAGACACAGTACCATGCACGAGGTACCATGGTAACGCAGCGGATAGCCTTGCCGTCTCACAGCTCCAGGGTCCCCAGGATTGATCCATCCAGGATATACACATATTCCCACATCATGCTCAATGTTTCCGGAATAGGCCATACATGCTACGGAGATGTCACAGTCCTCCGATATTTCCATTTCTTCAAGGTCACATCATGCTTCACACTGCATGCTTTACACTTCACAACACATACAAACGCTTACGCTAACACCTGGGTTACATAATCCCTCCTTCATCAGATGATCAGTTTGAGTTCCTGTTTCTTCTAGCTAATTAAAGGAGTTGCATTAATCATGCACACACACACACACACACACACACACACACACACACAGGAGTATTGCTCCTTCAGATGATTATTTATAATTAATTTGTTTAAATTAACTTGGTGAATGTACGTTTATGCTTGTATTATTCTGTATACTAAAGGTATATATTTGTATATTGTATTATTTAAAGGTTTACTAGTTGGTCCTGCTGATATCAGATGATTCTGGTTCAAAACTGTTAGAGTGGGATTGATTAACCAGTCAGAATGATTTTTATATGACGCAGTATGGGGGTTTATTGATCTTCTGTCAGTAAAACAGAGCTGACTGTCATTACTTGTCTTAGGTTTTACATTCGGAGTTTTGGCATTAGCACCTGCGTGAATGCTGTAATATTGCGTGATTAGCCTGTTGTCTGCTGGTAGTGCTGTGACAGCTCATGTTGGTCGGCCCTGGACCACCACCATCACCACCTCCACCACCACCACCACCACCACCACCACAACAGATTTCATCGCAGATGAAACCTTCACGCTGTGAAGAAGCTACAGTGATAACTTCTGACCACTTTTTAAAAACAGAGAGCTTTCTACAGTTGCACTGAAAGAGAGTTTTTATTTTTAAATACAGAACTAACGTGTTATACAATGAGGTCCAAAATATCTGAGTCCACTATCCAAGCCTGATTTATCATTCATCATTTAGGAACTAATACAGCTTTGTGTGAGCGGAAGGAAATTTGCTCTTCTTTACTAAATTCAGTAGTGATAATGACACCTAAAACAGGAGCACACTGTTGAGCCAAGCAGTGATTAATAGACAAGTAACACCGCATTGTAGGGAATAAACATGTTATCATTCAGCTGAAATGCATGGTGCTGCAGAAGATTTAGACAAAAGCAAACTATATAAGAATATAAAGATTTATCACATAACATTTCTTAAACAGTTAAATCACACCGATTTGTCACAGCTTTAAATGTATTCCTGAATCATAAGTATCATATGAATTAAATGTTTTTTAAAAACTCCTGAAATTTAGCAAAAAAAAAAAACAACATCCCTGACAGGTGGAATTTCAGTAGTGACGGTAGTGTTGTCTCTCGATCTCCTTTCTTATGTCCCTCCATCCTGCTCTCCTTTCATCTTGTGCCGTAATTTGGTCTTTAATATCTAAGCTTGATCACAGCACTACTGCTGGGAGGAAGCGTTCACTTTTCATCTTTCTGTCTGCGTGAACAAAACCGCGTCTCCGTTTTCATCCGAACTGACAAGAAGAGTTTGCTGCGATCCACCCAACACACAATGCTGCCCACAAACAATTGGTCTTTATGATTTATAGACATGTACATTGTCTTCTCTTCACTTCACACGCAGGTCACATGATGCTCTGCCTCCTTGGCCATGCTAGAAACAGGACATGCGTAGAAAAGCAGAGAATTTAGAAAAAAAAGTCCAGTACCAAACCCTGTTTTAATGCGTTCAGTGCTGAAAAACTCATAGTGTCTTAAATGGGCAAAAAAATATTCTTTTATATGAAAGCAGTCTTGTCAACAACAAATAATGATTAATTGACTCAACAGTAAAATCTTAGGCCCTTAAACTTATGCTTGTGTAAATTTTCCATCCAAGCATTCAACGTCTATCACAGCACGTGACAAAAAGAAAACACAACAGATTTCAATATGTAATCATTTTTTCACAAAAAAGTAAACCAACATTCAGAAACCAGGTGGCAAAAAAATAAGTGCACCCTATAATTCAGTAATATATAGCACCACCTTTAGCAACAATAATTTAAAGTAAACATTTTCTGTCAGAGTTTATCAGTCTCTCACATTCGTTTATGCACAGCTCTCTTAAGATCCCGCCGCAGCATCTCACTGGGGTTGAGGTCTGGACTGTAACTTGGCCATTCCAACACCTTGATGTTTTTTCTTCTTTAGCCTTTCAGATGTTGATTTGCTGGTGTGCTTAGGATCATTGTCCTGTTGCATGTCCCATCTTAAGCTGCTGGACAGATGGACTCACATTTCTCTCAAGAATATTTTGGTGGATTTCATTGTTGTCTCAATGACTGCAAGTTGCCCAGGTCCTGTGGCTGCAAAACAAACCCAAATCATCAGCCCTCCACCACCACGCTTCACAATTGGCGTGAGGTGTTTGTGGTGATATGCTGTGTTTAGTTTTTGCCAAACATGGTGCTGTGCATGATGGTCAGACATCTCCAGCTTGGGCTCATCAGTCCAAAGGATATTGTTCCAGAACTTATATGGTTTGTTCAGATGCAGTTTTGCAAACCTATGTCTTGCTGCCATGTTCTTTTTAGAGAGAAGGGGCTTTTTCCTAGCCATGAATGCTATATGTGTTCAGTCTTTTTCTGACTGTGCTGTCATGAACATTAACATTTAATGTGCTTACAGATGTCTGTAGGTCACATGATGCAGCTCTTTGGTTTTTCTTTATATCTCTGAGCTTTAAACGGTCTGATATTGGACTGAATTTGCTGGAACACCCACTCCTGAGAAGATTGGTAACTGTCTTGAAGGCTCTCCATTTGTAAACAATCCTTCTCACTGTAGAATGGTGACACACATAGACACACACCTGAGTGCTCCTGAACACCAAACTGCCAAAAGGTCAGCTTTTATAGAGGAAGTCGCACTTTGTGATGATTAACTAATCTTGTGCATTTCATTAGTAACATCTGGCTGCTAGTTCTTAATGATTGTGTAGGAAGGAGGAAGGGCGTACTTATTTTTCCTACCTGGTTTCTGAATGTTGGTTTACTTGTTTGGGGGAAAAAATTACTACATATTGAAATCTGTTGTGTTTTTGTTGTTGTTGTTGTTGTCACCTGATGTTATTTGTTTGGTTATAGAGGTTGGTGAGGACCACACAATTGTTATTTAGGCCCTTATAAATAAAACAATGGAATTAAAGGAGGGTGTACTTTCTTTTTCCCCATGACTGTAAATCTAAACAAATCTAATAGTTTTCTTTCTGAAATTCACTTTATCTTATGTTGAGCTTCCCCATTGTGGATAAATAATAAAATCAGGAAAACGGTGTGTAAACTGGGTCTTCAGCTATATTTCAGTTTCATATGAGAATTGTACTGCTGCTACTGCTTTGGCATGTGAGCATTAAATCTCAGCGAGGTGTCACTGGCAAGCTGTAAGCGTGATTAATTTGATGTGCATTATGCTGATTAATAAGTGGTTGTGTGATTCACTTGGGAATAGAGTGAAACTCTACACTAACAGGTACTAGAACTATAATTAATAAATAGTAATAATAAATAAACCCTATAATGATTGTAGAAATGTTTTTATCATATATTATGACTGAATGAACTCATTAAGCTGTTAGAGTTGAGGTTTAATGGACTCTGCATATGTGATTATGCAACACTTTAACCTCTTTAAACACACATGGGTACATATGATTTTAGTGACCATCCCACCGAAAACAACTTCTAAGGGGAGGACAGACACACACACACACACACACACACACACACACACACACACACACACACACACAATATTTTTTTTAAGAATATTTCTTATTCTCTTATTCCCTCACCACATAGTTCCTTGAACTGTTTTTAATAGAAGTGTGGGCACGTACATACACTTCCACACATGCTTCTAAACTCATGGAGAGTTTAGTCATCCTTTAAAGCAGTGCTTATTGATCTGCACATTAGGAGAGGCATATGCAAACTAAAATCCTTTAACTCGTTCTGTCTTAGATGAGGGGGCGGAGCAGAGGGAGACATCACTGAAAGACAATCGCAGGGAGAGCCGTGTTCCCGAGCAGTTTGCTGGCCTGCTGCACGGCTCATCTCCAGCCTGCGAGTCCCCGGATAATCCCTACCAGCTGTACAGCAAAGTGCACAAAGATCCTCCACAGAGGCACAGCAACTTGCTGCTCACACCTAATCACGCAGTGCCATTCCCTGCATCAAAGATCCAGAAAGATCCTAAACCTCAGGTCGTGTACCGCACCATCTTCCACACAAGGGTCAACCAGAACCCGTCTGTTCAGGGAAAGAACGAAGTGAACAGGAGTGGCGAAGGGGGGAATAACAGCGCAGGGGGCTACGAGGAGAGAGCGTGCACTCTTGGAAGGATGCGCTCCGGAATGTCGAGGAATGTGCCCGAACTCCAGCTTTCCAGAAGCCTTTCCAAGTCGGACTCCAACCTGGTGGTGGCATCGCCCATCGAAGAGGAAAAGCGGAATTCCCGCGGGCAAAGCAGCCCCACCAGACTAGAGCGCACCCCTTCCTTCACAGCTGAGTGGGAGGAGGTAATAACACATTAATTATCTTTAAATTACAAGTACAATATCATGATAATCACAGTTTCATTCATTCCTATTATTTGATCTGACTGTTTGATCATGGACTTTTGTGGCATGGCATGACATTTTGACAATTTGGTTTTGTCGTGGCTTGAAAGGTTTTCTTCCATGAAAATGTATGTATGTACTGTATACTCTTCGTAAAAAAAAAATAAAAAAAAACGGGCCAAGCCCAAAATGGCAAAATATGAAGCTTTTAATGGTCTTAACATCAAATCATTGGTCAGGAAATGAGCAGGAATGGAACAAATAGATAAAGGAAGTCAGTATGCGAGAGCTTTTCCCTTTGATTTCTTTAAATGTTGAAGTCTTGTGGCTCTTGATGAGCTGCATCAGGTGCAGCAGAAAACCAAATAATCACTAATCTTTTAACCAAAAAAAAAAAACATCAGCAAAACAGCGCATGGAGGCACAGGAGCTCTCAGGAGTGCATCTGTTTCATTCCTGCTCATTCTCTCACCAATGATTTGTTAAAAGCTTAATTAAAAGCTTAATATCATCCCTTGTCAACTTGGGCCATTTTTTTGCCCAGGAGTGTATGTACAGTATGTATGTTGGTATGTAGATTCACTTCACAATCAATCCTAATGAATCTCTGATGTACTGAACATAATAATCAATTATATCTTATTTTAACATCTCTTAACCAGAGCAATGCAGCATCTGGAGTCAACATCCAGTCACCGAAAAGGTTGAGTGGTGAATTTTTAATGACATGAGGAGTAATGCATTTTTATTAACTTATATTAAAACAGTCAGAGAGGCTGTGATTAAATGAATTGAACACTGTGCTATAATTTAGAATTGATTATTATACACAGTTTCTTTAAGTCTATATTTCAGGTACTGTAGAGTCTTGGGTATGTTTAGCTGGAACAGACAGGATGGTATAAATCTATAAAGTAGTAGTATATTCCTGGCCTGAGTGTGCCCTGACTACTATCCAAAATAATATCGATCATCATGAAAGTAATCACTCGGGAGGTGTGGGTCAGAATAGTCTCTAACAATATGACTCAGTATCAACATATTAACAATGGCATCTGGTCTCAAGCAGTAAGAGAACATTGAATTTATGAAAAACAGCAAAGAACTTGCAGTATTTGGTCATGGTCACATGAAACTTCTGTCATGTCATATAGTGATGCAGTAAGAAGCTGGACTGAAGCTGTTCTCTCAGACAACATTAGTAAGAGGAGTCAGCCATTTTATTAAAAGGGGCGCATCTCAATCAGCTCCCTAGGTCGAGAATCAGTATATCGTGTGCACGAGTTCAGGCACTGGTAAGGACCCTGGCTCTCTGACTCGATTTCCACTTGACATGACTACATACTCATGTTGTAAAACGTCACCACTGGCATTTATCAACAACAGGCAGGTCCGATATCTTTCTGATATTATATGTCATATACAGTACATTTGTTAGCTTAATCACATGCATTTCTGTCATGGTGCTTCAAGCAGGATCGTAGGCTCGCTAATGGATTATTTAAATTATTAAACACTTAAACGTTGTATATAGAACGTCAAATAAAGTTAATCATTACTAAAGTAATGAATCAATTGAGAGCTACAACAGTGATAATAAGCCACTTATGTTTGTAGATGAAGTTGGCTAAAAGTTCGTCCACCATTTTTTTTTTTCGAGCTGAGACACTTGTCATATAATGTCATTTTCAAGAAGGGAACATAGTGAGTGCATGCTCCCTGTTTTTTGCAGTGTTTTTTAGGGAGAGAAAGTTCCAGTGCACTGGAAGGATTTTGTGATCGAGACAGCCCTTAAAATGGCCGCCTCCCTGATCAGTGCCCTGACTACTGAACTAGTGAGCCGATTGCGACATATACACTATATTTCAGGTTGGAATAAAATGGAGTGGAATCTGATTGGTCAGTTGGGAGCTAATCAGTTGGGAGCTCTTACGCTTACTCCTTTTCGTAAAAGAATTGACTGTAACAGGGTGTCGTGTTCAAATCCCAACACTGCCAAACTGCTGTGGTTGAGTCCCTGAGCAAGACCGGTAACCTTCAGCTCAGTTGTATCCGGTATCAATTGTTATTTTATACTGCGTAAGATACAACAGTAGTTTACTATAAACATGTTTACAGTTGTTTATTGTATGTTTACAGTAAATGTTTACAGTACTTTACTGGCAAACCCTGCTGCTAGTTAAATTACTAAAAAAACACCATATGATTACCAGTAACCACATACTATTTGGGTGGTAACACTGATTGTCAGTGCATGTGTGTGTGTGTGTGTGTGTGTGTGTGTGTGTAGTGCTAGTATGGGTAAATCAGGCGCAGCAGTGTTGCTGGAGTTTTTAAACACTATATGTTTTAGTGGCCGCTTTATTAGAAACGCCTACTTTGATGGTCAGCCGGTTAGAGGTCTGTAGACTTTTCCCTGCAGTTTGTGCTAGTCATCTTCTAGGCCTTCATCAGGACTGCTGCTGGCTGGAGACTTGTTGATTGGTGGACTGATTCTCTATCCAGCGTTGGCATTGAGGTGTGCCTGTGAATGATGCACTTTTACCAGCTCTACACACATACCACCATGTCAGTGTCACTGGTGTCCTTCGAAAGGTTCATCGCACACACAATGTCTGATGGGATAGTGATGGGATGTGGGAGCTGACGCATCGTGCATAGCAGCAGAGGGGCTACAGTCAGTAACTGTTACAGCTCCAGGGTTTGGGGTTACTCTCTGTTCTCCCTGTGTCTGCATGAATTCTCCGGTTTCTTCCCAAAACGGGCTGGGTGGTGGATTAGCTATGCTAAATTACCCCTAGGTGTGAATGAGTGTGTGAATGTGTGTGTGTGTGTGCATGGTGCAATACACACACACACACACACACACACACACACACACACACACACACTCCACACAATGAGTTACACTCCTCTCTAATAAGGACAGTCAGGGTTCCATGTATTCAAACACTGTGGAATGGGGTGAATTACTTTTGCTAAAACTGCCCTTTTTTCATACAGCTTTTAGATGATAATTACCTGGTCCTCCTGTTTTGTCCAGGGAGAGAAGGAAAGTCTTTGCTCAGTCCTTCTTTCTCATGTCTCCAACCTCTAATTATGGAGTTCAGAGTGGGAGGAGGATGGATTAGAAGTGGGATAATGAAAATAAGAGAGCAGGACGGGATTGTCCTTGGAGGGTTGCATACAATGCTTAGCACAAAATAAAACTGTTTTATGTAAAGATGGCCTACTCTTTTTCTCTCTGTAGATTGATAAAATCATGAGTTCCATTGGTGCTGGGATCGGGACAGAGCTCGAGGAGAATGATGAAGACCATACAGGTGTGTATGTGTGTGTGTGTGTGTGTGTGTGTGTGTGTGTGTGTGTGTGTGAGAGAGAGAGAGAGAGAGAGAGAGAGAGAGAGAGACCCAGTCCATTGGGAGCATCATATTAGATATAATATGTCTGTGTAGTGGTTGTGATGGTGTGTGTCGCTGCAGTGTTGTGGATGTAGCTTTCTCTTCAGCTCTGGCACAGTAGGGAGGTTTTTTTTGCGATGTAACTATGGTTACTGTGAGCTCCTATTCACTGCCACAGTCACAGTGAGGAATGCAGAGACAGGAAGTTTATGGGTTGTTAGGAGAGAAGTTCATCTCAGAACAGCTTTGAGATGGATCTCAGCAGACAGGAACATCTCACACAGCTAGAAGTGCATCTTTCTCTCCTCTCCTCTCCTCTCCCCTTACTTCTCTCTCCTCTCCTCTCCCCTCCCCTTACTTCTCTCTCCTCTCCTCTCCTCTCCCCTCCCCTTACTTCTCTCTCCTCTCCTCTCCTCGCCTCTCCCCTCCCCTTACTTCTCTCTCCTCTCCCCTCCCCTTATTTCTCTCTCCTCTCCTCTCCTCTCCTCTCCTCTCCCCTCCCCTTACTTCCCTCTCCTCTCCTCTCCCCTTACTTCCCTTTCCTCTCCTCTCCTTACTTCTCCGCTCCTCTCCTCTCCTCTCCTCTCCTCTCCTCTCCCCTTACTTTCCCCTTCTCTTCTCCTCTGTTCTCTTCTCTTCTGTCCCCTTACTTCTCCTCTCCTTTACCCTTTCCCTAATGTCTCATCTCTTCCACTTTCCTTTCCTGTAATGGTCATTCATTACACTTTCCACTCAAATTCCTGTTTATGCTACCATTATACCCAATGCTTACCAACATCCCCCTGTGTGTGTGTGTGTGTGTGTGTGTGTGTGTGTGTGTGAGTGGGTGGGTGTGTATGTATGTGTGTATGTATGTGAGCGCGTGGGAGGAAGTCGCAGCAGCTTTGCACTCAGACAAAGCGGCTGTGGCTGATCTGATGGCTATTATCAGCGATGTGAGGTACAGCTACTGAGAAGCACAGAACAAGCTAGAGAGAAGCGGAAGGGAGGGAGAGAAGAAGAGAAAGAGAGAGACAGAGGGGAGAGACGGAGAGAGATAGAGCGGGGGAGCACAGAGGAGCAGGCTGCAGAAGCATACAGATGAGTGTGGGTGTAGTTGATAAAGAGCATTCTACCAGGCAAGCTGCGCTCTCCCTCTCTGTCTCTCTTTCTCTCTCTCTGTCTCTGTCTCTCTCTCTCTCTCTCTCTCTCTCTCACACACACACACACACACACACACAGACACACACAGAGCACGGCACAACAAGAAGGAGCAACAGCTGAACAGAAGCAGAGCTCAGAGCGCCGCAGTGCTCTCCGCGTGGATGGGATTTCCATCCTTCAGCATGTCTCTTTTTATCTCTGGACCCTGACCCTCACTTCTTCACAGAGGACATCTCTTCTCTTCCTCTCCCTCTGCCCTTCCATCCCTCTGTCTTTCCTCTCCTTGTTTTCTTCCTTCTCCCTCTTTTCTCTTTTCTCCCACCACAGTCTCCTCTTTTTTCCAACCTCATCTTTCTCTTCTCCCTATCTCTGTCTCAGTTTCTTTTCCCCTTCCTGCTTTTCCTCTGCATTTTCTTTTTTTTTTGACTCTTTACATCTTTGCCTCATCTTCCTCTTCTCCCTCTTTTTGTTTTTCTCCCTCCTCTGTTATTCTGTTTCTTCTCCATCACCACTACTGTTTTCTTCCTTGGCATTTTTTCCCGCCTCCCTGCTGCATTTTCTTTGCATCTCTACTCTCTTTCGCTTTCTGATATTTATCTCCATACTCCCTCTATTATCCACCCTCTTTCTCTCTCTCGCCACTTGTTTTCGGGAGCATGGCGGGATCATTTGACAGCCACTTTGCGCGGAACATGATGTGGCAGTGCCAGCTGTCGCAGCCGGACTGCCGCTGCTACCGCGTGGATGGCTACTCACTGCTCAAACGACTCCCTCTGCACCCACTCATAGGGCCGCGCTGCCCTGTGCAGTCCGTGGGTCAGTGGCTCGACAACATCGGCCTCGTCCAATACGAGAACCACTTGCTGGCCAACGGCTTTGACAACGTGCAGTTCATGGTGAGTGCCAACACTTCCCAGTGTGGAGTCATTACCAAACTAGGCTGTTAGCGTTTGTGTTTCGCTTATTTAATCAGCACTTTGCGTTCTATTCATTTGATTGGTGTATTTTATGGTGTTTGTTCTGTCTGTAGTCTTCTGCCCTTTTTGTCTTCCGTCTTTACTTTGTTGTATCTGTAGACTGTTGTGTTTTTTGTTTAATTGTGTGCTTATCATGCTTCGTGGGACTGGACTATTTATGTATTGTTATTATTTCGTCTCGGCTTGTTTGATATTTTCAGGATTCGCAGTGCTGTGCTGATGTAACTCTTATGTCGAGATAGTTGAGTTGTATGAGCACAGTCAGCATGTCACGGCTACACGTAACAAAACATGCTCAGTGATCAGGTTTATGTAACATATGTCACGTTTCTCGTGGTTGAAGTGTGTTCGTGTGCTCGTGTGTGTGTGCTGTTTCTTTGTTATTGTAAATTCTTTGGCTAAACTCTATAGATCTAGATACATGAATAGTGACGATAGGCACTGTATCTGTACATGGATACTGCAGTACATTAATATTTTTTGATCATTTTAGATTTTAGAACCCATCACTAGGTCACATGTTGAGAGAAACTCCAAACCTGACGTGAACTGAATGATCTGAGGAAATGTCTGGCTTCTTAAATTTAATGACGTTCAAGCTAGTTTTCTCTCCAAAAATTAAAACAAGCCCGGACAACGGTCTGCCCTGGATGTGTTTGCTAGCATTTGCAATTTGTTAAGAATGTGACACATTTTGAGTGTTAAGAAGATCCTGCCTGCCTTTATGGACAAAACCCGTAGCTGCAGTGCTGACTGAATCAGAAAATTATGCAATTTATAGCAGAGTGGAGAGGAAGAAGAATTTTGATTAGCACAGACCTTCTCTTTCAACTCGCCTTCTAAAAAGACCCCTAAACTTTTCATAAAGAGGGAAACAACAAGGAGTAAAAGAAAACAAATGAAAGGGGCCGTGTGGATGCAAAAACTCTTCTCTAACTGTTCAGAGGCTCTGACCCAGAGAGAGTGTGTGTGAGAGAGAGAGAGAGAGAGAGAGAGAGAGAGAGAAGGAAAACAAGGTGACTAGCTTTCCTTCTAAACTTAATACAGAAGCTGGCTCCTAGCAGAACTCTGCAGCAGGGTGCAGATCCATTACTGCAGCAAATATCAGAGTTTACTGTCATGGTTAAGAAATAGGTATATACAATTAGCAAAAGCAAATGCATGGTCAGAAATCAAAAAGTCAGACCAAGGTCAAAACCACAAAACAGCAGAGAATATAAAATATGGAAAACTAGGGCAACAAAACAACAAACTAGAATAAGCTTAGAATTACTATAGAAATAGACCCCTGAGTGAGACACGTCACTGCGACATCAGCTGCGTCTCCTAGGTGCCAAAACATAGCAGAGGTCTATAGTTATTTTTAAGAAGAAGCCACAGATTTTGTTTTTAAAGTCACGATGGGTGTCAGAATAGGAAAAGTGTTCATAAACACATTTGTTTTTACTGCGTGCTATAAAATCAGACACCTTTCCAAGCCAACAGAAGACTGGCTTAGCTGATTAGCTAACTACCATAGCAGTGAACTAGCTAAGAATTTAATAGACTTAGCTTACCTAACATGGCTAATTTATGTGGTTTTAAAAAACCTACATAGCTTGCCTAAAATCTGCATCAAAAAATTAGCTACCTAACGCTACATAGCTAGTTCACATTCTTACTGAGGTGCTGCCTATAAGGGACATGTTTATTGTACTCATAAAACAGTATGTCTTGAACGTGCCTACATTAAGAAACTTATATGTCTTCAGGTTCTCTCTAGGATGAATGCCTGGTGTTTCTATGAGTATATATGTATATATGTCCAGTCATGGCAGGCTAGACAACCGCTTAGCATCATTTAGCCACAAAGAGGATACCAAGCCATGAGGACCTTCTACAGTTCCACCATTTGAAAGTGTTAGTTTAGTTTAGTGTTAACCGCAACACAAGTTTACACTTTCTGACCAATGAGAATTTGAGAATTTGAGTATTTAACAGTGCTGGAGTATAAAGGGCAGTAATGGTGCATTGGAGAGAACAGGCTTGGTTTCTATAGGCCAGTTTCACCCACAGCATCGGCAGCTTTTTAAAGACAGTCAGTGATTGAGCTTTTCACACAGCCAGGAAAAAGGTAATTCTGTGTGCCAGTACAGAGAAGAGTCTTGATGCATTCCTTACTCATGTCCTGAGGGACGGCAGGTCAAGTCGAGCTACGTCTGTAGCATGAAAGGCATGTGGTTCAGAGTGCTAGGTGGGAGCTGGGGTGTGAACTGTGATGTGGAAGAACTTGGGGAATTTCTCATTCTGAATCGGCTGTAGTGGTCTAACAGAGCGCAGGAGAAAAAGTGCCAGGAGCGAGGTGCATTAGTCCAATCTTGAGATGACAAGATACAGAACAAGCAGCTGAATGACCTGTGTGGAGAGAAATGGCCAGATCCTCCGGACATTATGAAGGGAAAACCTACATGACAGAGTCATGATAACCCAGTGTCACAGAAAAAAGCATTCACGTGCAGTGTATCTGCAGCACCTTCTGTACATCTTCAATAACTTCTATCTATCTATCTATATATCTATATATCTATATATATATATATCTATCTATATATATATATATATATATTGCATAGCAACATACCAAACTTTCCCAACATCATTTAACCACACCCACCTCTATCACTACACTATTTGAATAAGATTGATATGTAATAATAAGTTTTTTTTTTTAATGTATTGAGCATAGTCCATTTCATGAGTAAAGTTTGTGCTTTTCATGATGTGATTAGACGTACTGGGCTCATGAAACTTCTTCTTTTCTCTGCACAAAATGTGGATGGTTTTTAGGCTGTAGTAATCTGAGCAAACTTGCAAGCCTGAGTGAGAGGTTTCATGAGCCCGGTAAGTTTATATCAATATAAAATGATTTATTACATACTAATGGGGTGGGCTTAGTTAAAATATGTTGTTGCAGAACGTGGCATACAGAGCGTTCGAATGATGGCTGACTGTCCAGCACTACACCAAGGTTGTGTGCACTGTCAGATGGTATTCCCTTCTCCACATTCTTACTCACATTTACTCACTGCGAAATTCTTCACAAGGACAGCTACTACTTAAGCAGGGTTCCTGTGCATGGTTGCGAAACGGAAACCGACTGGCATGAAACTTGGCATGAAGGATGAATTTACATGCATGTTTGGACTGTGTAGGAGCTGTGTGTATATCCTGAAACACATCCTGCGTGAACACTACAGCTACAGTAATGGAAAGCGTTACTGCAGCCAGAGTAGCTTAATGAAAACAAGCGTTCATCTAACTGCTGTGTTAAGATAGAAGACAAGTGGCAGGTTACACAAACATTTATAGATGTATAGATTATAAGTGGAATGAAGTGCTCCACTGGAATATCTGACGGTTTTTACCTTGTTTTGACATTTGGCTGGTCCCCACAAGGAAAACTGCACTGTTTATTTAAAAATGAAAAGCTTTCCTTTTGGTTACTAAAGTTAAGGTAAGGGTTAGATTAAGGTGTAGGCATAGCATTAATAAATAATTATTAATGGAAAACTAAGATAAACGAAGTTGATGTGTGTGTGTGTGTGTGTGTGTGTGTGTGTGTGTGTTTGTTTTTCTCCATGATGATGATAAATAATTTTGATGGTGTTTGGTGACATATTTCAATCGCCCTCTCCTAGACTTGCATCTTTTCCTTTGGTTGCCAAGGAAACCGCTGTGTGTTTGAGACGATCATGCAGCGAGAGGCACACAGGAGAAATCAGTGTTTCTGTAGCTTCAATTTGCTTAGTTCAGCTTATAGCCTTCGAGCATGCAACCGTGCAACTGTTCTTTCTTCATGAATATGCATGCTTAAGTGTGTGTGTGTGTGTGTGTGTGTGTTTGTGTGTGTGTGTGTGTGATACTCATTTGTGCATTATAATGCATATAGCGTTGTATGTGTGTTATATGAATACAGATCCCACACTGAACAATGTCTTCCTCTCTCTCTCTCTCTCTCTCTCTCTCTCTCTCTCTCTGTGCGTGTCTCTCTGTCTCTGTCTCTCTCTCTCTGTGCGTGTCTCTCTGTCTCTGTCTCTCTCTCTCTGTGCGTGTCTCTCTGTCTCTGTCTCTCTCTCTCTGTCTCTCTCTGCCTCTGTCTCTCTGTCTCTCTCTGTGTGTCTGTGTCTCTCTCTGTCTGTCTCTCTGCCTCTGTCTCGCTCTGTCTCTCTCTCTCTCTGTCTCTCTCTCTGCCTCTGTCTCTCTGTCTGTTTCTCTGTCTCTCTCTCTCTCTCCCTCTTTCAGTTTCTCATTTTCTCTTATCCAAGTGCACTCTCAGAAATAAAGGTACACTGAAAAAAGTAATTTTGTGGTAACAATTTGCATTTTTTTTAAAGAAAGTAAAAACATTTGAAGTAAAATGATATTGCAACCTACTTGAAGTAAATGGTTAAATATTAATAAAACAAGTAATTCAAACCCTTCTTTTATGTATATGGAAATTAAAATTCTTTAATTAAATGCAGGCGCTTAAATAAATTACACAAAGCACTGCAAAAAGGATGCGTTCTGAACATCATTTCTTGCTCGTTTCTGGGGACGTCTGATTTTGCAAATCATTTAATCATCATTTATACTTAATATCCACTAACACCTGAAAGGGTTCCAACCAGAAGTACACAGAAACGCCAACGGGCACATGCTCTTGGACCCAACATGACTAGTTAACCAACCTGCATGCACACACACACATACACACACACACACCATACACCTGACTGAGAAGCACAAAGAGGGAACCAAGAAATTTTTACTGAAACATTGAATCTTGCAAAGCATTTCATAATACAGTAGCCTTAGGTATTAAATCCAACAGAAAGCTATTGTGAAATATTGAAAAAAAAAACATCAATAACACTCAAAATTAAATAAGTTTAAAGGTCTGCAATATGCAAATAAAATAATTTCATAAACCTCGGTCTGATGTTGTGTGTGTTGAGTGTGGGCCGTATTCATTTCAACTGTATACACTGTGTTCATTTAAAACTTTATGCGACTGAGTTCATTTCACCTTCGTCATTACACATATGCAAAGGAAACAGAATGAGCTCTGAGTAAAATATACACTTTGGGTTTAACCACATACTCCATATGGCCAAAAGTATGTGCACCCCTGACCATCACATCACCCATATGTGTTTGTTGAACGTCTCATTCCAGATTTATTCCCCCTGTGTTTGCTGTTATAATGAGCTCCTCTCTTCTGGGAAGCTTTCCACTAGATGTTGGAGTGTGGCTGTGGGGATTTGTGTTCATTCAGCTACAAGAGCATTAG
>CM074924.1:23185700-23196723 GCA_037576815.1 Pangasius larnaudii | reverse complement strand
TCTGTGCAGGACACTCGAGTTCTTCCACTCCAACCTTCACACACCATGTCTTCATGGAGCTCACTTTGTGCACAGGGACATCGTCATGCTGGAACAGGTTTGAGCCTCTTAGTTCCAGTGAAGGGAAATTGTAATGTTTGGGGAAGAAGCACATTGATGGTCAGGTGTCCACTATCCAGGTTGTCTCTTTTTTACCTTTAGTAAGTATAATTCACTTGGGAAAATGAAAGTAGCATAATGTCACGAGTAATGCGTACACATGACATGAAAATATACCTTTAAAATTCCTTTAACGTACACAATGTTAAAAGAAATCATACAGTTTACTGGCTTTATTCTGAGAGTGAGGTGACCTGCTTGTCTGACGTTATCAACTTTGTTTCCTCTGCATATTTTGTGCAAGTGTGAAATGCGTCCACATTGCTGGACAGTGCAGGGCTTATCCTCTCTCTAAATGTGTGTGTGTGTGTGTGTGTGTGTGTGTGTGTGTGTGTGTGTGTGTGTGTGTGTGTGTGTCACCAAACCCATGTACCATGGTTAGTAGTTAATGTGCTGGACTTAACTGCTGCTTGTTCACAACACATGTTTTTTACATGTGAATTTCCATGTACCTGCTATTTGGCAGATTTCAATTTGCAATTTCAAATGCAGATTGTATTATCACATATCTTTAGCGATACTGAGTCAGAAGATTACTCATGGCAACCTAGTTTATTTCAAAATTCACAACTTTTTATTATTGCTGCATTTATTCTCTCTCTCTCTCTCTCTCTCTCTCTCTCTCTCTCTCTCTCTCTCTATGCGTGTGTTTTATGTGCAGATCGCATTAACTCTGCAGAATGAAACCCTGTTATAGGCTTTTAATGAAGCAGTTAACTTAAACTTGCCTTTACCAGTAGTTCTTGTTGTGCACCAGTGACTCCCCTAAATGTGTATTTCTTGTATAGTTTTAACTACTAGGTCCCCTGTTTCTTATTATCATGCCCATATTATAGCATTTCTTCACATGCATCTGAATTCTAACATTATACAAGGCAATGTTGTGTTTAAGCAGCGAGCAATTTATCACTAATACCTATTCTGCGTTTTTAAAACTTTCTTATAGACAAACTGGAACAAATTTTGGATGGATTTTGTGAGTGTGTTTTCAAAACTGATCATCACTTGACATCCTGTCATCTGATTACTAATGACGCTCACCTGTTTCACCTACTTAATTTAAATAACATGGATGCTAAAATCTTGCTCAGATTATCCAGTTTATTATTTGTGCCACAATTAAAATTAAAATTAAAATTTGAAAGCCCCATTTGCCCCATTTCTTTTCCCATATCTGTGCACAAAGATGGCACCAAACTGAGATGAAATAATGCCATTTGCATTTTAGTTTTCTAAGTAAGAATGCAACATTCGTGTCAAAAATCAAACCAAGATCACTACATCTTTTTGTCATTTCATTTTCATCATATTGGTATTTCGTGGCCATCATTAAAACTGAAAATCCAAACTACACTTCTTTTCTTATTCATAGCATCAGGCTACATCCCTGACAAAATCCGAATTAAATATAAAACGGACAAATGAAAGCAATTGCAAAGTGCAAGTTCCGTGTTGAGTGTGGACTCGCTGTTCGAGCCACAATGAAAAGGGAAACACAAATGATCACTAGAGACACCTGCTGAACATTTACTTTCCATTTCCCACTCTACCTTTTCATTTTCACGGTCTCCAAGTACGCTGAGTAGCTGTGGGCGTGGCTAAGACTTAGTCCACGCCTACTCTGCTTTTTACGCCGAATGCCGAGCTAAAGAAATGAAAACAATACAGAGGAACGAGACTGCCGCTTACAGCAGCGTGACCGAGATGGCTGTAGGGAATTAATGCTTTTGGAAGCTTGTCAGGATGAAGAATTTGTTTAATTTAAAATGTGAAGTGCTGCGTGATCGTCTTAGGGACACGGACGTGGATGGCGTTGTATGGCAGAAATTACTACTGCAGATGCTGATGGTGCACTATGGAAAGCCAAAAGGGTCACATAGAACGAAAACACTGTTTTGTATGAAATTAAGATAGTATATACAGAATATGTGGATATAAATTGATTAGTTTATTAATGCAACTCTGATATGTGCATTATTTATAGTTCTACATTGCATTAAAGCATATTGGATGTATTGTCTATTAAATATGGTAAATCAGACCCAGTTCTGTTCCCAAACGTAATTCAGACCATTGGTATATAGTTGATTCCGGGTGGCTCTAGTTATAAATTATTCCACGGTTCAAAGATGCCATCAGCACACTACAGCAGAGGAGCTCACAGAGTGTTAACGTACTAAAAAGGAGCCCGTTTTGCTGTGAAACTGCTAAAAGAATGTAGAGGTTGATGCAGGATATTCACAAAGAAGGCACATAATCCAAGATTTCTTGAAAGGTGTGAGATATTTCTTTATCATTTTAAGGAAAATGAAAAGCCATAGTGTAGTTTGCATTTTCTTTTTCCTGTTAGGGCTTCAATTTGAATCACGTGCATGAAATACAGCCAAGATAAAGAAAATGAGATGTTTCGACAAAATGACGTTTTGATTTAATTTCTTTTTTTTTATTTTTGACACTAATGTTGCATGTTTACATGGAAAATGCAAATAGTGCTATTTCATTTTATGGTTGTTGTTTTTTTTTGGTACCATTGAAAATGGCAAGTGGTGGTTTGCATTTCAATTTTCAAGTTTTAATTCAGATTTTATTTTTGGCACAATCATTTACTTTCCTGTGTTTCCAATCTCTTTATTTTCCTGTTTTTATTGAAACCAAAATCCTGCACTTGAGTCCATCTGTCCGCTTCATAATGATTGCTCATTCTGAACAATAATGAAGGCTTGGGCTAATTGAGAGTCCTACATTTACACACACACACACACACACACACACACACACACACACACACACACACACACACACACACACACACTGCTTTGCCAGGAGCTCATTATTATGTAAGACTACACTATCTGCTAACTCCAGATGACTGGGGTATCTGAAAGAAGCTTAGAAAAGACTTTCACTCTTTCTGTGCCTGTCAGTCTCTCTTTTCACTACCTCACCTGTCGTCACGTTCCTGCCTCTAAGTTGGTGTAATTTGGTGTACATGTGTAACAGACTAAACCCCTATGAAATACGTTGAAATTTGATTAACATTGCGCTGCTGCTTTGCTGCAGTGTCTCCTAGTCTCTGATGTGAAGCTGTAGAGCTTCTTCCTCTGTAACAAGTAGCCTGTTAAAACATAACATTTAATAAAGAGAGATGGACAAAGCTTTCGCATCCTCATAACAAAAAGCTTTTCTAGAGAGAAGAGATGATGTTCAGCAGCATCGGGACTTTCATTTCCTACCATTCCCTTTCATATGAATCTTCCTTCTATTCAAGTGAAAACTTCAATCTCTTAATCTGAAGAGGGAAACTGAGAATGCCCACTCACGGTATGAACATTTAGATTTACAGCATATGACAAATGCCCTTATCCAGAGTAGCTTACATTTATCTCATTTTTATACAGCTGAACAGTTGAGGGTTAAGGACCTTGCTCAAGGGCCCAGTAGTGGCAGTGCCAGGATTGAACTTACAACCTTCTGCTCATTAGTCCAACACCTTAACCATTACCACTGCCCCTGTACTCACTCCCTGTACGTCCACTGCCCCTGTACTCGCTCCCTGTATGTCCACTGCCCCCGTACTCACTCCCTGTACGTCCACTGCCCCCGTACTCACTCCCTGTACGTCCACTGCCCCTGTACTCGCTCCCTGTACGTCCACTGCCCCTGTACTCGCTCCCTGTACGTCCACTGCCCCTGTACTCACTCCCTGTATGTCCACTGCCCCTGTACGTCCACTGCCCCTGTACTTGCTCCCTGTACGTCCACTGCCCTTGTACTCACTCCCTGTATGTCCACTGCCCCTGTACTCACTCCCTGTATGTCCACTGCCCTTGTACTCACTCCCTGTATGTCCACTGCCCCTGTACTCACTCCCTGTATGTCCACTGCCCCTGTACTCGCTCCCTGTACGTCCACTGCCCCTGTACTCACTCCCTGTATGTCCATTCACTGTCCACTCAGTGTAGTATTAGCCAAAGCATTTTGCATTATGTTATGTAATGACATGATAATGAACCTTACAGTTTTGTAAATGTAAAGGAGTATACGAGTTTGCTCTGTGTAGTTTGATTCCTGAATCATCTGACCACTGAGACTGCGTATTTTCATCTATTGGGAGAGGGTCTGATTGTCCTGTTCTGATAATGCTATTTTCATCAGGTCTATTTTTGAATAGAACACTCTTTCATGTGGTGCATCATGGTACTTATTGCCATGGTTACTTGCCAGCCTGCAGGTCCAGGGTAGCTAATGTTCTGCGGGCGAATAAAAGAGTGTGGTATGTACCACTGTTGTTATCCTGCTCTTTCTGAGATCATGTAGTTGTTGTCATTACAGTTCAGCTGAATGACATACTGTCTGAAAGCATACCTGATCCCGTAGAGTATACATACAGTATAAAGTACACGTGTAACACAGATGTAGCACTTCACAAGCATGCTTTACAGCTCCTGAGCATATGAGCTATGGTATGGAATATATAGCAGGATGCTCACTTTATTGCTCGAGTATTTCATTTCTAATCCTTCATGTGAGCTACAGCTCAGAACACATGTGAGGATCTTATCAGAGAGAAGTCGAGAGAAAGTGGACGGGGCTAAGACTTATGGAGAGGCAAGAAAAGAATGACAGCTATGATCAGATGAAGAAAGGAAAATGTTTACACAGATCACAGGACAGTTCCCGGTCATATCTGTGGACACGCAGAGTGAGCCGTGCCCCTGTCCTGTGTGCCGCTGCTCTAGTCTAGTAGGTGTTTCATTGTGGTGACTGGAGCAGATGTTCGGTGCTCAGAGCTTTAATCAACATAATTTAATTATCCATAATGCACCACACAGTCTGTCCACTATTCTTTTTTTTTTCCTGATTTGTTTGTGCTTGTGTGTGTGTGAATGTGAGCACTAGAGTGTAAGTGCATTTATGTTTAATGTGCTCAGATCTCTGTCGGGTGCCCAGCTGATTGGTCTCATAAGGCTTAAGCAAAGGTCATTAAAGGTGAAACTCCACATGAGGCAATAGTTTGATACTGCTGTGTGTGTGTGTGTGTGTGTGTGTGTGTGTGTGTTTGAGTGTGAGTGTGAGTGCGATCTTCCTCCCTGGTAGTAGAAATATGTCATTTGTAGGTGTTTCCTCCACAGCTGAGAAGGGGGGGGGGGGTTGTATTTGGGTAGGTGGGTGGGTGTGTGATGGGTTCCCCATTTTCTCCCCAATGTGGTCTTGGCAATTCCCACCCATTAGCTAGCTGTCCCCTATCACATGACCTTTACCAAGTGCTGCTCATGCTTCATCACAGGGCAGCGTAACCCACTTGGAGGAAAGCGTTATCTGCACTACTCTGCATGCAACTGTGAGTGACGTAGGAGAGAGAGTATGCCTCTGCCACAGACAGCTGTGGATTCCATCTCCAGATGATAGGGCAAATGATATTCCATTGCACCAGTCAGCCGTATTTTTATTCTCAAAAGAGTTTTGTGGTACTGAGGTTAATGTTCAACATTGTGTGTGTGTGTGTGTGTGGCTGGATAGGAAGATTGGGAAGCTGGAGTATTTTTGGTAGCGCTTTGGGTTTGTTTTTTTTTCCCTTTTACATAGAGCAAACGCATTAAGCACAAGTCTCATGAACGGGAGCAGCCGAAAGAACGACAGCAATCAAACCAGTTGGCTGTGTTCAGTTTCATGTGCTCAGGTCTGTTTTTGTGTAGGCTTCGTCAGTTCCGTCTCGCTCTAATTTACTGATGTAAATAGGCTGCCAGTAACAGTCCCTGAGACCTGTGGATCACCTTGAACTTGAGAGGTTGTAAGGATAGATACCAATGAGTAATCAGTTCCTTGGCATTCCTCCACCATTACCTTCATCTGCGTCCGTCTGCAGAACAAAAAGGAGAGAGAAGTCAGGAGAATGTGAAGGCAGGCCTCCATACAGTATCTCTTTTACCTGGCAAAAAGCCTGCCGTCCACTGGACCCGGATCTGGTGCTCCCTGTGATCAGTACCATTTTTGGGTACTGAGGTTAGTGCTAGTCTGGCTCTGACTAATCAGTCAGGCTCTCCACTTTTCCCTTGCATGTAAACATAATTAGCATTTCAGGGCATTTCATATAATCTGTGACGGAAAAATGTTTTTTTTTTAAAAGATTTTATGAAACACTTAGTGAGTATTTGTCTGGTGTGCATGTCAGATTTCACCTCTCTGTGTGAAAGTAGGTGATTCTTGGCCAAATTTCATTGAGGAAACATATCTGACTCTTTCAGCACTTTACTTGTTATTCTGCTATTACTATTATTATGGTTATTATTATGGCCATTAGTTTGTTAGTTTATTGACTGTTTAATTTGCAATCTGATCAGACGTGCTGCAATCTGATGTGCCGATTCATTTTATCTTACAGGGCAGCAATGTGGTGGAGGACCAGGACCTTCTGGAGATCGGGATTCTAAACTCGGCACACAGACAGCGCCTTCTGCAGGCTATCCGCCTACTTCCCAGGGTTAGTACACCAGGCCTCTCACTGTTAAACAAACCGCAGCGACATTTAAGCATGGCACGCACCATGTATCACCATGAGTAGCTGGAATCATGAAGGTCAGTGTGACGCAGAATCTTTATTCCTTAGCAGACTAGAAATGACCAGATTTAGCACAGAACAGGATTAGCTGAACTTGTCCCTGTAGCCATCAGCATGAAACCACTACACTTTGGATTTCTATGTGTGTATGTCTTTTACGTGCAGATTGTGTAGAGGAAGGTGCGGTTGTTTAAAAAATTTGCATTTCTATATTGGAATTTTAATGTGTTGTAATCAAACAAGTCAAGTTAAGTAGATTTTATTGTCAGTCCTCTATACAGCTTGTGTGCACTGGAACAAAATGGCCAAGATGGCGGTGTGGTAGTCGCAGTGGCCACTTCTGGTCCAGAAATATGGTACTATGTTACGTGTATGGTGTTATTCTATGCATATTAAACTCACAGTCTACTTTTCTTTAGGTTAAAACTCAGAAAATGAATCAATTTATCAATTTACAGGCCCAGGTGGTATTATACTTTCAAACACTTCTCTCCAGATATGGAACAAATTTGAGTTGAATTAGCCATCTATACTGACAAAACCGTAACATCTTGGATCCATCTTAGTCCAGGATCTGAAAGATAACTTAAGAATCTGTATTTGTCTGGTGAAAGAGCGGTGACAGCGGCAACGTGCTGACAAGATACACGTCGCCTAATATGTGGTCTTCTGCTGTTGTAGCCCATCAGCCTCAGGGTTTGATGTGTTATACATTCTGAGATGCTTTTCAGCTCACCACAGTTGTAAAGAGTGCTTATTTGCATTACCGTAGTCTTCTTGTCAGTTCAAACCAGTCTGGCTGTTCTCTTCTGACTTTTCTGCTCGCAGAACTGCTGCGTTTTGTTTTTCACGCCAGTCTGTGTAAACTCTAGAGACTGTTGTGTGTGAAAATCCCAGGAGATCAGCGGTTTCTGAAACACTCAAACTGGTACCACGCCGCTGTCAAAGTGACTGAGATCACTGAGATGTTTTGCCTCATTCTGATGTTTAATACGAACATTAACTGAAGCTTCTTTGTCTGTCTCTGTGTGATTTTTTTTTTTTGGCTGATTAGATAATTTTCTGAATGGGTGCAGGTGTACAGGTGTTCCTAATAAAGTGACTGATGCCTGTATAAATAAAGTTCTGAATGGAGGGACAAAGCAAAAGGCTTGCGTATATATATATATATATATATATATATATATATATATATATATATATATATATATATATACACACACACACAAACACACACATACATATATCCTATCTAGCCATATCCTAGCCAAATATCGAGGATGCCGCTGATGACGACTTTCAATGTCAAAGGGTTTTGGATGCCAAAAAATCAGACTTCATTGAATCAAACAACAAAGCCGAGATGATCATCATCTGATTTACATAATCTCATTTATACAATTCTAAAAACAATGATCTCATTAGGTAGAGTTTTCTGATTCATTTTTGCTTTTAATCACGTTCCTGAACTCTCGCCACAATTATGTCATTGTCCCTCTGTCTTAGTTTTAACCGTGGCGCGAGCTCCAGCATATTTATTTATTTATTTAAAGTTAACATTCATCACAGCCTTAACAATGCACTTCAGTACTCTGGTAGAGAAAAAACACTTTCCCATGAGAAATGACAGAGCAAGCGTGGACTGAAAAAGATACAATTTATGAATGACAGCTGTGTGCCTGTTGATTTCCCACAAGCACGGTCCATCTGCAAGGTAACATCAGTTTATCTTAGGTTTCTTGATTCACATACAGAAATATTCTTGTAAAATTATAAGTGCATAAAGTCACTCTCTTCATGAGTAAAATGTACTAAATGTACTAAATTTCTTATCATTTCTGATTATCTTAACTCTTGATTGGACATGATGGATTATATGATAATCATACTTAAATCATACTCTGATCAGGAAAATTCTTCTATAGTACAAACAATGTATAATATAAAAATTTGTTAGGTGTTTCGGAAACTGGTGGCTTACTTTATATAGTTCTACAGTATATACAGTTAGCTAAGTTAGCATTCACTAACAGCTAACACACACTGAAACAAAGATTTGTATCTTTGTATTTTAAAGTAGTCTTTCTTTAAATGATGTATGAACAATTGTAATGAAACTATAGTGATCTTAAGCAAAATGCTATTTAAAGAGCCCAGAAGAGGCCAGAGCCCTTCTGAAGAGGCCCAGAAGAGGCCAGAGCCCCTGGAATTTTATGCAAAGACTAGAGTTAGTTCATTTAGAATGCAGTTGTATTCAATGCATTTTAAAACAGCTTATTTAAGAAAAAAGTAATGCATTCAATCGACCTGATGTAAATGTGTGCATAATGTCCATAAAAAATAAAATAGTACATCACTGAAATTTCTGCCAACATTAAATTGAAAAGCAAACTTATGTTAATGTAATTTATATTTTAGTCATGCATGTATTAAATGTATTACTTTTTCAGTGTGTAAATAAATAAATAAATGGTTGAATAAATAAACTAATACTATTCAAATAATAGATGTCTTTGTTCTATGATTTGTCAGTTAAAATGTACTGGTCATTGGAATTTATCCTAGTCGTTAATTCTGTATCAATTCAGATAGGGTTGCTGCTAATTTTCTAATTAAAAAACATGTTATCTTGGAAGCCATTATTCCCAGCCACATGATATTTGGCATAGACATAAAGACAAATTTATTTTCTATCTTTCTAAATGCTCAGAAATCACCACAGAAGGGCAGTTTTTTCTTATGGGTTCATTTCCAAATGTGAGTGATATTACTGGCTTATAGACTCAATTTTAATAGGCATAGATGATAAAAAATTATGTAAATAAATGTAAAATATGTAAAATTATGTAATTATGTAAAATAAAAGTTTTGTTCTTAAATGACTATATTTCATTGGCATTGTGTAAAAATTTAACATCTGAACAACCAAAAGAATTAAAGATATTGACAAAATGACAAGATAAGTTTAAAACTTTACACTATTTTGACATGCCTAGATGGTGATTTTGACACACTAGTACAATCATGAAAAATTGTGTGAAATATGTTTAAAATATGGTCACTGTATGTTCCAAGTTGCAGTGTCCTTACATGTTGTTTTCATATTCAAACTTAATGTTGTTGTTTACAGCAAAATAATCTTTCCGTCAGATGCAGAGGGTGGAAGGATAAGGCTGGAGACAGGAGCTCCCTGTAGATTAATCTTATTTGAAGAATTTCTTAGATTAGTTTAATTCATCTAATGTAATAATTTTATCTAATCCAAGAGGATACCCAACATAAATAGGCCAATAATATTGTTTATCCACTTCCACAATGTTCCAAGCATACCTTCGAACCATGTCTGGTCATTTCTAGTCATAGTCTCAAGTTGTGTTCTAATATAAGCCAAGTCATTTTATAGACCACTCAAGTTATCAATTGGATCAAGAACATCAGTACAGCACTCAGTACCCAGGACTGAATAGGTCTAGTGCCACACGATTTTGAAAGGTCATTAGTGTGTTTCTCAATCTCCCAAGATAGTGTTCTAATTAGATCAATTTAGAACACTATCAAGACACCATAATTAGGAATGATTGCACCAAAAATTCCTGGACCACCATATTTGAGTACAATAAAATGTTGTATACATCCATGTGGATGCTCACTGTCACTAGTAAAATCTCTAATAATACACACTGGTGATGATATTCACGCAATATACATTTTAACTATAGTTATGTTTTTCTGTATTATGTCATGAACACGGCTAGGGAATGCTATATTAACATGTATCTCAATACAGTTCTCTCCACAAGTCAGAATCAATGTATTCACTACATGTGTCATGGTAACTTTACATGCTAAAAAAGATTCTACTGATTTTCCATGTACTTGAGTCTCTGGTTCACATGTGTTTGTATTAACTACTAACTGTTGTATAGTCCCTATGATTAGGACATACATGTTGATATGTTTTTGATGGTGAGTCAGGTGGATTGACAGAGCTGTCTTTACATTGATGCATGGTCGGAAACAGATATGCCAGTGTGCCTTGGGGAGTTCTCTATACACAGTCTGATCACAAAACCACCATGTGCCAGTTGGGGCTTTTAGATGGCACCATTGATTGATGCCCTTTGAAGAGCACATTGTGCACTTTATTCTTGGAATCTAATGCAGTAATGCCTTTCCAAAAGAACATAACATAAAACAAGGACCAAAACTCAGTCTTTTACACAGGAAAATATGTGTGTGTGTGTGTGTGTGTGTGTGTGTGTGTGTGTGTGTGTGTGTGTGTGTGAGAGAGAGAGAGAGAGAGAG
>CM074924.1:23160086-23178639 GCA_037576815.1 Pangasius larnaudii | reverse complement strand
GCTGCTTTGAGACAATGACATTGTAAAAAGCGCTATACAAATAAAAATTGAATTGAATTGAATTGAATTGAATTGAATGTTTAGACAGTCACGTGACAAGAAAAAGGCACTGATACACTCTCACCTCACTTCCTCCTTCTCACCCAGCCCTGAAATGGGAATTGGAAAGTTTTTTTTAATCTGCCTTTCAGAAGTTCAGGTAGCTGCATGTACGACCTGCCTGTGACCTGGTCACTGTGATTTTCTTGCGCTGAATAAATAGTTGCGCTGAAAAAAATTAGTGGTGTTTATTTTAATTGAAATTTTCTCACAAATAGATGAACTGGCTATCTGACATTTGCAGCTGGCTATAGTACACTCTTGTCTATGGATGGAACAAGCTGGATTTTCTCATGCCAGAATTGGGTTTCACAATGACACAGACGCAGCTGGGTGTGGAACCGGGTGGAGTGGGTTTCCCACAAGCACGACAGTAGTTGGTCCATGGTTCATGCAAAATAAACACCTAATAACCATCACAATTTCCTCACACTTAAAAGCCAACTGTTTCAGCACAGTGTGCCTGGTGTGAGGAAACTGAGGCGTACGCTCGGGCCATGGTTGTGGACGGCGCTTGTATGTTTTGTTCTCTACTTAGCAACGGTTGCCTAAGCGACCCAGGCCATTTCTGCCAATTTTGTAGACATACAATTGTAAGATTGATTTATCATACCCACTGTTTTCTGGAGAGAGAGAGAGAGAGAGAGAGAGAGAGAGAGACACAAAACAGCTTCACATGTTTTGGGTACTATCCTAAAATGGCATCTTAGCATGGGAAAATATCAAATATAAGAGGATAAGATTATTAAACCTATTGGTAGATGTTTCTAATCATCTCAAGCGTAAATTTTGCATTTATTCTATTAGCAGATCTGCAATTTTGCCTCTTTCTAGAAATAAATGCAAAATGAAATTAGCCAAATGATCTGCCAGTCATAAGAACAAGACTATTCCGAGCTTGAAATGAGGAACAATGTCTAGAAATTGAGTTTTAAATAATTGAATTTTTATTGTAATCTTATAACAGGAAATACTAGGCACATTTTAATAGAATCGATAGAATAAATGGCAATGTAACTGGGCCATTTTGACTCAGACTTCATCACAGCTAGGCAGAATACACACCAGATATAGTAAAACACGTTATGCAACACAGACCCTGTTAAACATCCACTCCTTTTTTTTTTTTCTCCCACTCTGTCATCACGCCACCCTCTTGTTACTGCATGTCAAGTGATGTCATCAGCATGCTACCTTCCAGCAGGAATTTTAGCCTGTGCGCTTATTCACATCGTTAATAACAGCTATAACATGAATCAGTGCAGCGACGTGTGCAATCCTGGTCATGGCTGATCTTGTAGGTCTTGAATTCATCAGATTTTATCCTGTGTTAAGGTATCAATGTGCAGTAAAATCTATAATATGATGTTAATATGACTTGAGTTAATGAGTGCTGAAGCGCATTCAGCGAAGACAAAATGGCCTCACTGGGGTATTAATAGCAGGCAGCCTAAAGTCATCAGGCCAGTAATAACAGTTTAGCTCTTTTTTCCTGATAATTATTACCCTGTTGGGTTGACTGCTAGCCGTAGTTACCATAGGGACCACTTGCGTGCAGTGTACATGACTCAAACGTGACGCGCGTGTTTGTGTGACGCATGTGTGTGTGTCAGCGCAATAATGAGTTTTCATGTCCTTTGTGTTGTGTTCCTGTGTTCACCGCCTCTCCAAACGCACAGATTGCACATTCTCTTTCCAGCTCAAGCAGATGGCCATTGCCTGTATTAATGCAGCAGTCTGATCAACCATACACACACACACACAACACACACACACACATGGACAGACGGACACTCTTATTTCTGTCACACATACAATTACTCCCTCTTTGCACCACAATTGAATATATTTGTGTGGTTGCCTGGGAAAGCCCTTCACACGATCAAATTCCGACTTTCTCTAACTCTGTAGTTGTGAGCTCCGTGTTTTTTTTCCTTCTGAACGGAAAATGTGTTTTTCTTTGGCACGTACCTCAAAGTGAAGTATTAGCATTTTTAAAATCTTGATTACCCTGAAAAGTGAAAAAAAGAGAAAATTGCATTTAAAGATTTCGCTGCAACTCCACTGAAAGATGCGTCTGTGATTATGCAATTATAACCTCATCTAGTGATTGTAAAAAAAAAATTAAAAAAAAAACATTGTAAAGACAAAATAACAAGGGTTGACTTTTCCAGAGGCAGAAGCTGATGTGGATGATGATGGTGATGATAAATCTTATAATTAAGATTTATCATCACCATCATCATCCACATCAGCTTCTGCCTCTGGAAAAGTCAACCCTTGTTATTTTGTCGGCTGTGTCTTAAGGGCTCTTCTCTGTTTTGACCATGTGACCGAGCAGGAGCATGGCGGACATTTTGACAGCTTTATTGATTAGCTTTACGTCCATTTCGCTACGGCATGTAACTCTCCGTAACCTTGATCAAATTGTCACGCTTAGGGTTTAGATGTCTTTAGGCAGAATGACTTTTGAAATGATGTATGCAAGCAGATGCCAAGGCATGGTTAAAAAGTATCCTAAAGAAAAAAATTTCCATAGCATTTTGGTAAAATAGTTTTATATTTACTTAAAGTGCAAATGTATATTATTGGCAGAAAGAAAAAGGTTTTCTAGAGAGAGAGAGAGAGAGAGAGAGAGAGAGAGAGAGAGAAATTGTATGTGTTTGAGAAATACAGTGTGTGTGTATGTGTGTGTGTGTGTGTGTGTGTGTGTGTGTGTGTGGTTGATGAGCCTGCTGCAGGCAGTGGCCATGTATACTGTACATATTCTTCAGTCCTCAGCCTTACACACTTTTACACATCATGTGAAACACCACCGATTGTATTGAATCAAACAATGTGTCCACTGTGACGTGTGTTTGCATACATGCCTATCATTATGTTTGCATTAACATGGAATGTGTAATATACTTTCATGCTGTTTGTTGCTGTTTGTTACTGTGTGTGTGTGTGTGGGTGGGTGGAAGAGCCTGTAGGCTCATGTGGTAACACTAACACCTCCTGACAAACACATGTAGAGCGCAGCATTATCAGCAGGAGATGAGGTTGTTCCCTTTTACACAGAGACAGGAATGGAGGCATGATGACATTGTTCTCGGGTTTTATGTAGCAATGCGGAGCTATGCTTCTTGTGGACACACACACACACACACACACACGCCATCCCGCCATTTCTCTCCATATCACTCACACACACAGAAATATATAATGCATTGTGTTAATAGATAGTGTGATGCAGCACGTTACCACCCCAGAGTGGATTATTTTCTTCTAACCGCATGGCCTGGGGTGTGTTTTTCCTCTTATACCACAGCGATTTGCCGACAATTACAGTGTACACGTCTGTAAGTCATGGATTTTAATGGTTTAAAGTTAAGATTTTATTTTGTGGAATGTACGAGAGACAAGTTAGTTCCTGTCATCACTTGCGTTATAGCCACTATAAACGGTTGTTCCCTCACCAGCCTCTCTCTCTCTCTCTCTCTCTCTCTCTCTCTCTCTCCCTCTCTCTCCCTCCCTCACAAAAAGCTGCTTGTCATTTTCCAAAAAAACTCTATCCTGAACATTTTGCAAAGCAGTGCTGACACCTGAAACGCCTTCCATAAACGTTAAACAAGTGTCTCCTGACAAAAAAAAAAACTTCACCACCTCAACAATAATACATAAAATACATAAACAATTAAACCTGCTCATTACTAGTCTTCACTTATGTGGAGCATCCGTCATACAGGTCCCTGTGTATGAGCCGGTACTACTGTCCGAGCCGTGCTGTTTTACCCAAATGCACAAAAAGGCACACCTTCTGACCAATCAGATTCGAGAATTCAAGTGCACTGTGGTATAAATAATGTTATGGGTAGTAATATAAATCCAGTGAGTGCAGCAAGAGCACCGAGGAGCTGAAATGCATTCAGAGAGGACAGATCTTTATTTCCATTTATATACAGAAATGTAGAGAGAGATAGAGAGACAGGCATTGTGAGTCAAAGGGTTACAGAGAGCTTCCAGAGAAACATTTAATAGATCTATGTAAATGTATAACACACACACACACACACACACACACACACACACACACACACACAGCAAACAAAGCATGCAAAGTATTCCTTTCATGCTCAGTCTCGCCTGTTCACGTTACTTGTGCATTTTTTCTTGCAGTGTAGAACCTCTGTGCATTCTCAGTCCTGACATATGAAGGGGGGGGAGAAAAAAGGAAGAAAGAGATTAAACAAAGATAGAAAGAGGGAACAAGCACAATTTTGAACAATGTCTAATTATGTTGATGTAGAGTATCGATTGAGATTCATATATAGCGGATTGATGCTAGGTGTCGTGGACTAAACGTGTGGAGCAGCTTTAATCTCTTACTGCAGCGGAGGTGCTGAAAGGGTTAACCAGCAAAGCTCCTACATAGTCAAAGAGAGAGGGAGAGAGAGAGAGAGGAGAGGGGGAGAGAGAGAGAAGCAGAAAGAGAGAAAGCTTTACAGTATTAAGGGCTGTAGTGCTGAATGCTGCATGGCTGCGGAGACAGTCGTCCTCTCTGGATGGGAGTATCCATAGTAACCAGGCAGAGGGAGGACGTGGAGCGCCGGACCAAGAGCGAGGGAGCGAGCAAATGGGATAGAAGGGAAGAAAGATCGAAAGCGATAGAGACAGAGAGAGCAAGAGAGGGGAGGAGAGTGGCCGAGAGAGACAAGTTGAAACGGAGACTTCCATCGCTGGAAGAAGGTCCCTGTGAATCGAAGTAGCGTGAGCCGACTGGAGAAAAAGAAGGAGAGAGACAGAGAGAGTAAGTAACGAGGGATTCTGGCATCATTGCATCGTTCCGGAGCGTGTACGTGACTCATCTTCCCACTGAAATATTACTGCCATCTTACTAAAAGAAAAGGGGAAAAAGAGAGAGAGAGAGAGAGAGAGAAAGAGAGAAAGCTACTTTATGATGTAGTGAGTAGCCTCTCATGGTCTTACTGGCTCAGATCACGCAAATTTGCAACTGCAATAAATCTAGGTGAGTTGTCTTTCTCTTTCTGCACTGGGAAACCTTTTATTCTTCGAGTGCTGCCTTTAATTTGTGTGTTTGTGCCTGTCCTCATGTATCCTGCACCGAGGTCACTGGGTAATGTGCAGGTGACACAGGCCAGCGCGATGACACGTCAGCCGCAAACTTTAGACCATTGTTCTGTGTTTATGTGCAGAGGACACACAGCACCAGCGGTAATGATGCGGCGATGCTTTAACAGAAGTGTACTCTGCCGTTTTTAGCGCCACACTGCTGTAATAGTCTCATCACTATGCCACTTGCATTCAGCTGAGCTAGGTTCTCTGCAGTGCTCTCAGGACTCAGTCCAGCGATTAGATTAGCAAAGTTTATTACGTAGTACATTTTTAATGCCTCCACTACCAGGCCACTGTCCGTCTGAGATTCTCCTTAGTGTGACAAACAAGTGGTTGAATGTTTGTAGACTTTATATGGAATTATTATTGTAACTCGCAGGTGAACTGATCAGATTTTGGATCCGATCCCAAAAATATCTATATATATATATATATATATATATATATATATATATATATATATATATATACATTACAAACTATATATATATTACAAACATGCCAGGTACACTGATACTGAGAGAATTTCTTTAACGTGAAGGGGAAGCAAGCGTGTTGGTTGATTGATTGCTAATAGTAGATCACTGTTTGTGTGTAATGATGATGATTGTAAATTGACTGCAGGGTGATTGAATGGATTTTTAAGTACCAACTCTTCACCTTTTAGTTAGGCTTGATACACAGTAGGAGTGGAGTATTGAACTTTTACACTAATGTGCACAGGGTTACCCAACCGTACTACATCATTTCCAAAGAATAGACTAGTGTTATAATACTGTGCATTATAATATTGTGCATTATACTATTGTGAGTACAGTGTATAGTAGATCTATTTTCTGTCAAACATAGCTTGTTAAGTTAGCGGACATGTCTAGGTCTCTGAGGTACGGTTTGTAGGGATTGTGTCTGATATGGAAAGTTGAAGTAAATTTGTGATATCACTTTCGACACCGAAGGACATATGATGCCAGTGGAGTAATACGAGCATCGCCTGTTTTGTTTGCTGTGAAGAACAATTGGAATGGGATCCACTACACATTTACGATCTAAATAGTTATACCACACTGATCTAATGTTCCTCACCAGCCAAGTAGACTATTGCTGAGATTATAGTTTATCCTCGTCAATTGCATTCCAATGCTTCTTCACGCTGAGAAAAACAAACAATGCCCTAATTGCTCCATTGGCGTCAAATGTCAACAGGTTTACTACAATGTTCTATATCAGACACAATTTTAGTTTCTTTGCATTCTGATAACTATTGTAACTATTATTAAAATTGATACTCTGGGGGAAAAAAAGAATGTCTCTGTAATCATCATATAAATTACCTAATTAGCTAAAAAAAACAGATCAGAAAACCGCTGCAAGGAGGCGGGCCTTATGAAAGCAGTGGATGAAAAGTCTTTACAGTCCATTTGTAAAGAAATGATTATGGAGCCCAATTCCAGTACAGATTCTTATGCCAGCCAAATGACCGATTGTAATCCCCAATCAAATTAACATTTATACCACACTTGTAAAGCTATGTGTACTTTATACCACTGTCATGAATGTCGTAAGTGTCATGAATGTGCAGTTACTAAAAACAAGCGAATAACTCACAACATATGGACTACTACATAATGATAAATGGTGGTTGTTGCTTTCTCTTCTATGTAGAAACAAAGTTTCATAAAACCTCCGATATCATTTGACATGTTTGCTTTATACATTGCTTTATACATTTTTTAAGCAATGCTTATGAATGCGTTATAAAGGCACTATGTAGTTACCCTTCAATTGAAGATAATTCTTCAGATTCACTCAGTGAGGCTTTATTAAGTTTTTATTTAGTAGTTCAGGCTGCAGAATCATGTTCCGTCACAGACGTTATCAACCGTTAAGTGGCGATGGAACAAAGTCCATGTTACTGAGGTTGTCTGGGTTTTTTTTTCTGTTAATTAAGCGTCAGTACATAAGCAGTATGATTTCTATTTCTGGAGAAGATCAAACTAAAGACGATGAGGATTGTAAACTAAAAAGAAAACTACGAATAGTAGTCGCAATAGTTCCTTCCAATCAATAGTCTGGAAGGGAACACGCATGCTTCCTGTAGGTAGAACCTAAATATAAATTGATTACAGGCTAGTAAAGGATTGAACATATGGCTACATTGCGTTGCTTGCAAGTAAATTTTTTTTTACATTCATTAAATATCACAAATTCCAAGTGAACACTAGGCTCTGACTATTTTTCTTTTTTTTTTTTTCCTGCTTTGGCTCACACAGAGAAGTAAAAATAGAAACGTCCATACCTGTTTCTCCATCTGTGAGGCAACAATTAGTCCAGATACCACACAATCTGCACAAATGCACACAGGGGTTTTTGCGTATGAGAAGTAGGGACATCTTTGGCTTGTAAAAGTTGAAAGTTTCATTCATTTAAATGTTGAATATCTTATATTTCACGTGTTTATGAATCAGTCGAGAGGTGCGAGCGTGTACACATACAGTATGTACGTGTGTGTGTGTGTGTGTGTGTGTGTGTGTGTGAGAGAGAGAGAGAGAGAGAGAGAGAGAGAGAGAGAATGCAGAGCAGATGCTTGTCTTGCATTTCATGATTTCAGTCTCCCACAGCCTGCTTGCAGCTCCTACTTGTGCGTGTCCTGACTCTTAGTGGCTATGATTGCGTTCGTCTCTTCTCTCTTTGCTCTGAATGGAGCTCTCTTGTACAGTATACAGCTTTACTTTGCTTTGGAGGCCTGTGTAAATTTTACACATAGCAACTGATCTGTCTGTATAGTTGCTAGGTAACTGACTCTGCTTCCTGTCTGTTTCTCTTGGTTGGTCAGGACGTGCTGGTTATAAATGCAGTTGATGAATTATTACTGATTATAAATGGGTTTGGAGCTGGAGCCGAGTCATAGCGGTGCCCGCAGCCAGGTTTGCCAGCACCTGATGACTGATCGAGAGCTGAGAGGGTTAATACTGTCCATCTCTGAATTAGGACTTAAAGCAATGAAGAGATCCATAAGAGCCACACACACACACACACAGAGCTTATTACACTCTTATTCATCTTTTAATGTCAGGTTAATATTATCTTATGCAGACATGACATTTTTGTGTAGTGTAATAGTACATGATCTCTGTCCCAAGGTGACGGGTTTGTCAAAAACTGAGACAGAAATGCACTCCAAAACATGACAAAACATGACTCTTAGCAAGTGAAAATTATCCTGAATGAAGTCAGATTTAACTAGTATTTCCTACTGGAAGATTACAAAAAATCAAATATACTGTAAGCTTATCAAAGTTATTTCTACAGAACTAGAGAACTGTACTCATTTTAAGCTTGAGAGAGTGTTCTAAGTATTTATTTGTTGAAAGAAGTAAAATTATCTGCCAAAAAAAATTTAAATATGAAGTTAATAAAAAAAAAAAAAAGTCTCAATGTCTAGGTTTAATATTCTTGTATTTGGTTTATGGTTATCCTATAATAGGAGACACCAAATAATATCTGAGATTTTTTTTTTTTTAATTGCTATGATGTCATTTTTTGCAGTGTGGCCATGTGTTTTAAACTTCAATCGTGTCCACTGCTGCATTTGACTTTCCTCAGACATCGTTTTCGATCTCCGTGCTTTCTAGCTACAAAATGTGAAAAAAAAAAAAAAAAAAAAAACATGGACGCCTCCGTGTTCCTCTTCTGTTAGCTGAACTGTGATGAGTGATGTATATTTTCTTCCTCAAAAATAATATGTCTTAATGAAGACTGATCTAAAAAAAAATGCTGGTATATACAGTATAACTCATATAAAGGTACTTTGTTAACTGCTGATGCTGGGAGCAGCCATGTTGATTTGACGTCACTTGCTGAACTCAGGGGTTGACGAGACCTCACTGAGTTCCCGAGTAGGAATTCCGAGTTGAGGAGGTGTTGTCTTTGGTTTTTCCTAGTCAGAGGTCAGAAATGACATGTTACAACAGATTGCAGCATATGCCCCAGAGCTTGTAGATAGATAGAGAGTACTTTATTGATCCCCAAGGGGAAATTTGTTAAAATCAGAGTGCTCATATGTCTTTGAACCCAGACTGTGGTGTACGTGCTGGGAGAAAAGTCATTGAAATATGGAGTAACAGTAGGATATTGTGCATTCAATGAAGGAAAAGCATGTTGGACAGAGATAAATAGAAGAAAGAGAGAGGGATTTCATGTTTGCTACAGTAGGTCATTAAAGGTCCAGTGCCCCGGTGGTGCAGTGAGCACAAACAAAGCTGCTTTCGTATTTGTGCCACCAGGCAGTGTGTGAGATCAGCCAGGCCTCAGTTAGCTGAGAGCTTTGTGTCCATTGCTTTGGTCTGCTTGAACCCTCTAACCCCTTTCTTGACCATAAATATTCCATATGTAAATGTCATTTGGAATCTGTATGAAACACTAACTAGTTGCTGAGGATGGCCCCACATGGACATCCTAAAGATGCATGAGATTACTGAGGATGGTACCACGTAAAGACCATGAAGATGGCTTTGGACTACAATTGCCACGAACAGTTTTTCAGTCACGTCTCCATCAGTGAACAGTTTGATAACTTATGACTTATAACACAATAGACTTTATGTTAAAACTGTAATGAATTTCCTGGTTACACAACCACACTATTTGTCCATCTAGTACACAGTTATAGAAGGGATTTATTTATAATCGCACTATCTGGTATCACCCACATGAGGATGGGTTCCCTTTTGAGTCTGGTTCCTCTCAAGGTTTCTTCCTCATATCATCTCAGCGAGTTTTTCCTCACCACCATCGCCTCTGGGTCGCTCGTTAGGGATAAATTTCTAGATTTATAAGTCTAAAATTTATAATCTGATTTTACATATTTCTGTAAAGCTGCTTTGTGACAATGGCCAATGTTAAAAGCTCTATATGAATAGAATTGAATTGAATAGTTTGAAATATTCAGTCAAGCACACATACACATACACCAACATATTGTTAAGGTGGCCCTTAAATCACTTTGCGCTCCTTATTATTTTAAACATGCATCTTTCTATAGAGCAAATGGCACCAATCAGAGTTTCTTTATTATGTTATTTGATGTAAGACACTGCAATATTCACTTGGATCATACTGTAAGTTTTGTATTGACCACACGTGCCGCGTCTGCAATTCGTTTGATGATCTGCTTTGTCAGGTTGTGTATCTAAACGGCTGAAGATCACTGGAGCTCGTTCTTTAATCCGATCTGCTCCTCCTCACTCTCTCACATCTCTTGAGACTACATTATCATCTCAAATTCAAAACCCCCACAATTACTCTGCAGAAAAAGCCTGCACACCTTTTCTCCAGTCTGCGGTGATTTAAAGGTGATGCTCTAGACAATTGCTTGCTTCTGAGACCTACAAAAAAAAAATTGGTAGATTAAAAATGAAGACTGATGAAGCAGATCGTGTTTTTTTTTTTTGTCAACTGCAATACACGTGTAACATAAAAGCAAGAGAAAATATAAACATCTAACAGGAGTCTAGTATACTGCCAATATATTGCATCATTAGATTAGATTAGATTCGATTTAATTAAACATTATTGTCACTGAGCAGAGTGTAAAGCCAACGAAATGTAGTTTATAAAATAGCACCCGATCCAGCGCATTTAATGAGGTGCTAAAATGAGGTCATGATAAAATGTGCATGCAATACACACGCCTAATGTTTTGCCTAATGATGGCCCACACGTGCATCTCCCACTCAGCTTTCTTTAGCACATAAAGTCTATAGTAACGTCTGAGGTACTTAGTACTACTGCATTGTTCATGCCATCACACCGGTCAATTCATCAGAATTCAATATTGTGTATTGACTTGTACTGTTTCATGCGTTCTGTGTTTTACAGTTTATATTGAGCAGGGAATATTTATTGAGTCTAAATTACTCAGTTCAATGGCATCAGATGCACTGGCTTGGAACTATATGATCATCTTACGACAGTGCCTTAATCAAATGAATGATAACTGTAATTAAGGCCCAGCAATGTTCCTTTTTTCATTTATAATACATGATGAGATGCTCCTGAGGAGAGAGAGAGAGAGAGAGAGAGAGAGAGCTGAGATAGTATCATTCTATCCACTGTATATGTGTTGTGATACATTAAGGGTTCATTACTGTTAGTCAGCTGGCTGTAGTGTGTTTCGTGTCAGTTCAGTCACGCAGTATATTTAGCTCCTTCTCTTTTCTGTTTTGTTTTGTTTCACATTAGTTCCAGTGAAGGGAGCTTGTAATGCTACGGTGTACAAAGATGTCCTAGACAATTGTTTACTTCCAACTTTGTGGCATCAGTGGGTCCACATTTGGGTGCGACGGTCAGGTGTCCAGAAACTTTTGGCCATATAGTGTACGCTGTTAGAAAAAAGGTTCCTCACTGGTACTTTGGATGTTTAACAATTCTAGCGTTCTAAATGCGTTCTCCTGTTGAATCAGAAAGGGAGAACCTTTGTTCTTGGATTCTACATAGAACCTTTTAGGGTCTCCTCAAACGGATAAAGTCCTCATAGACAAGGGTGTGTGCTGTATGGGCTGGAGGGTGGATGAATGTGGGCAGTTAGTGCCATGTTTTTAAACTGTGAGCCATGCTGACAGTCTCCCTGTAAATATTCACCCTCATTAGAACAATTACGTAGAGGCTGTGTCTCCTAAAAAAGGAGCGCTGTGTGAAAAGAATGAATGATTTGAACATGTTGTCCATTAATATGAATATAGTCTAAAACAAAGAGAAAAGCCCTGGATGTTGATCAAACCACCATGTCAATCTGGTTCACTTTTAGTTCAGTGTTATTGATTTTTGTAACTGATGGCTGATATATTTGAGTCAGACATTGATATATATATTTTGTCATTTCTACACACTTTGAAGTTTCCATACACCTCACATACTGTAAGTGTATAAAGCACTAATCAGTCTGGTTTAGTTCCAGTGGAGACGCAGTTAGGAAAGGATTTGACTGGCTGATCTGGACACGGTAATAGATATGTATTGACTACGCATAGCTTGGGCTGACGGATCACAACTTGGGCGTATATGTCAGTGCTACATGAGAGATGTGACATGTAATAACACGTTATTACATTACTGTCAGATCAAGCAGGACTGCTATTACCAAGGGGGCTCTGTGTTCAGCCAATTACTAAAGGTCATTTGCTCCAGCCAGAGTTATTCTTTGTCAGACTTTCAAGAAGTACAGGCATGGTCCAGGTCATACTGGATTAAAATCAAGGATCTTGCTGATGATCATTTAAATTATAAGATCTATAAGGTGATAGTAAGCGTGAGAGTGTGTAAAAGAAATGTTGAGGGTTGATGTGGTCTGGGATAATATCAGTAGGAAGAATCTCATTACATCATTATAACTTTTTTTTCCTATCTTTTTTTTCCTCACCCGTTGCTTCTCTTTTTCTTTCCTCAGGTTCTTAAGATCGGCTTGATAGGTCATAGAAAAAGAATTCTTGCATCACTTGGAGACAGACTACACGAAGACACTCCACAGAAACCCCCACGAGCGATTTCCCTCAGGGTCAGTATGGCGCAGGAGACACAATACGTCTACTAACTACAAGATAAAGAACTATTTTGTGCATAATGAAATGAAACATGTAGGAATCAAGCATGTATGCACACCTCTCTCTCTCTCTCTCTCTCTCTCACTCTCTCTCTCTCTCTCTCTCTCTTCCTCCCTCCCTCCCTATCTTTCTTTCTTTCTCTCTCTATCTGGTTTTAGAACTGAATCTATGTCTTCAGGGATACTTCTCTTTAATTCTCTCATTTGTGGAAAGAAAAAAAAAGTGCTAGGCCATGCTTCACTTTGACATTAATTACATATACAATGGAGAGTGCGTGCTCCGGAATTTGTCTTTGCAATCCCTTAGACACTGTACATCTTCCACAGTACAAACTGAGCAGAGACAAAAAAAAAATCTCCCTTCCCTCTCACTTCCACATTTTGGATGGTCTCATTGTACATTCAGTGCCATCCATGCGCTCCGTTGTTGTGTCGGAGTTCAGGATGTTCCCATCCTATCATGTGGCTCTTTTCCAGCTTCCTAAAGGGAGCACAAGGTTCCTCCGATTTCTAGCTGCAAAAGATCTTGTGTGTACACACTATCGATACTTACTCACTACTCGTTTTATAGATAAAGCTGTTGATGAATATGATGTGGCACCAAGGCCAGACCCTTTCTGAGTGATGATTTGATGGTGTATCAAATACTAATCTTAGCTGGATAAATTACTTCCTCTAGCACCCTTAAACATGTTCAGTCAGAGAAGGATCTGAAGCCCACGTAGGTGATAATGCCATGTAGCTTCAGTAGACTTCTTCAGAGTAACCAAGTAATCATTTGAGACTGATCCTATCTGATATGACCCTACAAGCTGATGATTTAATACAGCTCTTATTTCAATTACAATTACACTCATGGTGATATTTATTTAAATGATGACACTAATGCTTGATATGGCTATTGATATTATGCTAACATCGGTACTTCTGGTGTGTACGTTTCTGTGTAGGAGCCCAGCGGGAATCACACTCCTCCTCAGCTCTCTCCGTCTCTAAGTCAGGCTTATCCCAACGCCGGCTCGCTTGACGTGCAGCACCTCATCATGCAGGCAGACGCCCGGCGCCGACGCAATGACAACTACTTCGAGGATGTTCCACGCTCCAAACTGGAGAGGCAGATGGCACAAGTCAGTATGGTGAGTGTGTACACACCTCAGGCAAGCGTCGCGGTGCGTAAGCAGGATTAATGCAGCAACGGAGAGTGGTGTTAATATCCTATAACAGCATGCGAACGTGGTTCGGTGTAGGTCTCCGCAAAACGGTATGTGAAATACTATAGTAGCTGCGATATCCGTGATCTGACATTTAGCAACAATGCACAAAACACGTTCTATATTCAATCAAGTGTGTGTGTTTTTTATCTTTTATTATTCTTAGAGAAAGCTTATCACTTGCTTGTGCTTGTGCTTGTGCTTAGTGCGCCTTTGATCATTATGGTGCTGATAGAGAGCTTATCGGTGCATGCACTCGCTCCTGTTTGCATCAAGTGTGTTGAGTGTGTGTGTGTGTGTGTGTGTGTGTGTGTGTTTCAGTGTGATTACTTAATGCGAATGCTCTAAAGCATTTCTTTTGAGTGCTGCACTGTGTGTACTCGCACCAAGGATAACAATAGGAACAGGACATAGCTGTATATCTGTGGACTATAAAAAAAAAAAAAAAAGAAAAGTATCATTAGAACATATCATCCGCGCTTGTCCTGCTTATATTTACGTGGTGTACCCGCTGTATTCTTGCTCTAACAGCTGTCACCCCGATCCTCTGTTTCAGCAAGGGGAATGGTGTGAACCAATCACATTGCGACCTCCCAACGAGGCGACATCATCCACTCCTGTACAGTACTGGCAGCACCATCCCGAGAAGCTCATATTCCAGTCCTGTGACTATGAGGCATATGTAAGCACGTTCAAGTGTGTGTATGTGTGTATTCCTGTCAGTGTGGTTCCATTCCATGCATTAGAGTGTATTTGCAATTGTCTCCTTAAGTATAATATGCAATGGCAGAATGGCAGACTCAGATTGTTCTAGTATTTTAGAGATGTCTGGTTTACCTTCCAGTTCATCAGCTAGTAGCTGCAGTGGAGTGCCTCCGGTTTAAACTTAGACCCACATAACTGATATTCTTTTAATTTTTATAGCACAGAAAATATAACTAAAATTCTGAAATAATGAAAGTCTGTGAAAACACTTCTCAATGAGCTGCTTCAGCTAAAGAATTTCCGTAAATGCACGCCTCATTGGTTCATGTTTAGAAAACGGCAGTCTAGTTGTTTTGTTAATTGGTCGATTCCTTCGTGCTCTTTTGAGTTTAACAGTTAATGAATTGTGCCCGTGTTTTAGCCAGTTTGCACTCTTTTCTAAAGAAAACATGCCTGTGGCTTAATCGCCAGGATGACCAAGCACTCACCTGCTTGCAGCTCACTTTAGGCCTCGGTGGATTCACATATTTTATTGCAATAATCAATGTACTGTATAAAATTCAGGCAAAGACACATTGCCTTTGATTTAGATGCAGTCTCCTGCAATCTCCTCCACTGTCTACAGGGATGATTTATACGATTGATTAATTCATTCATTCATTCATTTGCTATATGTTAAACATTGCCCTTAAATTCAATTCCACAATTCTTTGAAGGTACTGACATCGTCCAAAATGTTTTTTAAGCCATATTTGTGGTCACAGTAACGTTAGACTTTATACTGCTACTCACTTGAGCTGATGTTGTGCAAGTAAAACAGGCCAAGGTCAAATCACATAACTGAGACGCACCTCCATGTGTGCAAAGGCCACACCTGTCTGAGTAGCATGTACCTACAGCTAAACGAATCACAGGCTTTGTGATGTTCCTCTGTGAAGTTCAACAAGCTGCCATGTGTGCAGTGAAGCCTCCTCAAAACACCTGCAGTTGTTTTGTTTTCTCTGCAATTATGTCATTTTATTCGCTGACAACCATCGTCTTTAATTGCATTAGAGGTCTAAATAGCGCATGCACGATTTTGGTATTAACTCCTCACTATGCATCCATAATTCACCTGTGAATTCACACCCTGTGTGTGTGTGTGTACATACAGTACATCATGCATTTAATATGCATTTAATGATATACAAAAATGGTGGACTATTTCTCAGAAGTAAGAGCGTGAGAGAGACAGAGGAAGAGAGAGTGTTTCTGTGGTGAATAACAGTATTTCTCTGTTCAATTAAAGTGGCGGCCTGTTTTTCAGCTTCTCTCCATCCTGAAGTAATTTTAGCTAGAGGTTACATAAAGCTGCTCTGTTACCTAGCAACAGCCCTTCGAATCTGGTTGGTCTATTTGCCCACACGAGCAGCGATGCTGGAATTGTAGATCATGCCTATGTTAAACTCATGTAAATTTGATTGGCCTTGGGACAGGCCAGTAGAGTTTCTGATATGTCACAGAATCACAGATGTCTGGATAAAAGATGAAGGAAAAGGGACAGATGAAGAGATCAAGAAAGGGATGAGACAGAAAGATAAATATTTCAAAACATAATCTCCTTTCATTTATCCTTATTAAAGTGATGTTTAGTACTGTGGCATTAACGAGTGCCAAAAGGACAGTAAAATCCGTGAGCTAATGGTGTGTGTGTGTGTGTGTGTGTGTGTGTGGGCTCCAGACAGTAATTCATCTGGACAGTGTGTGTGACTGAGGGAAGCTACACCCCATGCTGGCAGCAGCCTACAGTGCCTCTGTAAACAGCATTTTAATCTCATCAGGTTTCATCTATCGATCTCAGCGGCACAAAGCCTGACAGCTGTGTTTCCACAGACATCAGAGAGAGAGAGAGAGAGAGAGAGAGAGAGAGAGAGACTCTGTGTTGTTGAGTGATATGATATTCCCTGATCCGTCTCTACTTTTATCCTGCATACATATATCATTAAGACTTATTCATGAGATTGACTGCCCTAAAATATTAAACACAGCAACTGTACAATCCTGACTTTATTAAAATATCACTATTACAGAAACAAAATGGCTGCTCCTGTCTCCTTAAAGACAATATATCCGGAAAGGATAAGCAGGAAGCAGAAATACCTCTGAACACTGTCTGCAGCTCGCTGATGGGGAAATCCATTGTGTGTCGACTCTGATTAATTCTACAGGACTCAAGCTTATGCTTAAATTCATTCCAAAGGAAGTGCAGTATATTCAAACAGGCACAGGAGTTTGCGTGGTGTTGTATGAATTCATGCCTGCAGGAGTTCATCTGTGTCAGATTGGATGTATGACGTTAAAACAAGGGTGGTGATGGACAGTTTTCTTGCTGGTGTTTTTTTTTTGCAGTATTTGGGCTCCATGCTCGTGAAAGAGCTGAGAGGAACAGAGTCCACACATGACGCCTGTGCAAAAATGAGGGTAAGGTTTGTGATCATACAGAAGACCTCACAACAAATAGCAAAATAAACCTGTTTTATGCTTCTGAACAACATTCTGGGAGAGACTCGGACTCCACACATACAGTTACACCCAAACGATTCATGGCTGCAATGAACCCTGCTGAACTTTGACCTGGAAATGGTGTTTCTTTTTTCTTTTTTTTCCCCTCACAGTGTGTCATGTGGTGGGTTTTGTGTTGCAGAGACTCTCTAACTCATTCTATCTCTGTCTTTCTCTCACTCATTCTCATCTGTCTGAACACATAACGTTCCATCTCATGCATTTTCTTCTAGTTTAATGAACCTGGCATTTACTTGTAGCATGCTCTTTGCTCTCTCTCTCTCTCTCTCTCTCTCTTTCTCTCTGTCTCACTCTTTGTCTGCCCCTCTTGCACTCTCTCATTCTGTATCTCTCTCTTTGTTTGTCTCTCTTGTCTCTCTTTTGCTCTCTCTCACTCTGTCTGTCTCTTTGCCTGTCTATCTGTCCCTCTCTTGCACACACACACACACACACACACACACACACACACACACACACACACTCTCCCTTTCCCTCTCTCTCTCTCTCTCTCTCTCTCTCTCTCTTGCTTTGATCTCGGTTTTGAAGCAGGTTTTGACAGGACCAGGATAGTGTACACATGCTGAGGCAAAGATAAACGCTGACCGAGAAAAAGAAAATGGGAAGAATAATAAAGCACCAAATATGTAACTGTCAGAAAGCTTATATGGTGTTAAAAGAGGGAGGGAATATTCATTCTGACCTGTTTAAAAATTAGTCATGCACTCAGGAGGTTTGATTTTATAAAGCATTAACTGTGTAATATAATAATATAATATAGATAATATATTCAGGGGAATGCCTTTGGGGTTTGGTAGATATTCTCTTGAATGCCTATGGATTGGGTTGGCTTGTTTTGCAGGGGAAATTGGGACACTTCTTTTTGGGGACGTTGAATTCGTATGGTTGGGTGCGTACACAGGGATGCAGGGACACTGTGACATGCTGGATTTATAATGTGCTAGATTTTGGGGTGTACAGGGTATGGGGTTATAGGAGATATAATGTACTATATTTGGGGTGTAGGGAGTATAGGGTTTATAATGTGCTAGATTTAGGGTTGTAGGGGTAGTACTGTAATAGATTTGGGGGTGTAGGGGTATAGGGGTAGTACTGTAATAGATTTGGGGGTGTAGGGGTATAGGGGTAATACTGTAATAGATTTGGGGGTGTAGGGGTATAGGGTTTATAATGTGCTAGATTTGGGGGTGTAGGGGTATAGGGTTTATAATGTGCTAGATTTGGGCGTGTAGGGGTATAGGGGTTATAATGTGCTAGATTTGGG
>CM074924.1:23071124-23087900 GCA_037576815.1 Pangasius larnaudii | reverse complement strand
ATATATATATATATATATATATAGAGAGAGAGAGAGAGAGAGAGAGAGAGAGAGAGAGAGAGAGAGAGAGAGAGAGAAACATTGAAAAGAAGATGTAGTGGTTCATTTAATATGACAAAAACAAACCTGTGATTTTTACACAAAAATTAAATGATTAGAGTGACTTAAATGCTTTAAGTCCTGTATTAAATTAATTCATGTAAATATGTGTATATGAACCCAAAGTGTGTATTTTACTAACTGCACTGGGTTAAATTCACTGTTGTTCCGCAAGTGCTCACAAAACTGGAAAAACAGAAGTCATGTTTATTTCAGGTGATTGCATACTAATGTGGGGGCGTGGCCTTTGAGCTTGATTTGCATATGCATTTGCAGAACTTTATACTGATTGAAGTTTGAGTGTTAGGGATGGATCGTTTTCAATATTTCTTGTTTTGTGTTGGCTTTAAGGCCTGAGATTATTGCGTCATGCAATCTTTTGGAGGATGAAGTGTTTCAGTGACGTTTTCTTGGTTCACCCCCTTTGTGTTTTGAGGAGGAAAACATACATCACTCTTCACAGTCAGCTGCTAGCTTACTGCTGACAAAACACCAACATGGAAGTGTCCATGTTTTTCCTCCTGTTTTGTAGCTTGAAAGAAAAAGCAATGTCATTCCAAGCTCTGGCTTCCTACTTTTCAGATCAATTGAACAAAGCCTGTTCTTCTGTTCTATAGCCTTACTCTATCCAAGCTAACTTGTGTAGCTAGTTAACACACTTTGTTTAAAATCACCTCACTAGACTTGTGAGCTTTTCATAAACAGATCTAAATGAAATGTTCTGTGATGTCCATGATTGATTAACAATTTACGGCTCTTGATGGAGATAATCTATAGACTGGTCTCATCAGCTCGTCTCTAGTCCTATCACAAATTCAGATTGGGTTCATGTTGATGGTTTTGATGCGTTTTGTGACATTTTGTTGAAAGACAGTTAAACAGCTTTAGATAAAGTGGTAAGAATCACTTGATAGAGCTGTTTCATGAGTCTGTCTATAGACGTAATAGTTTATACAGCGTCTAAAGTGAACTATCCAATTTAGGGATGCCTCAACACCATTTTAACCCATTTTAAGCCACACCCCTCTTGACCACACCTGGTCTCAGCCACGCCCCCTCTTGGCCAAGCTGAGAGACTCTCCCCTTTATTCATTTCTAACATGTTTTATTTTCCAAACTGTCCTGAAGAGGGCACTAATAACAACAGACTGGATGTAAAGAAGGAAAAAGAAAAGCTCACATTGCTAAGTCTCATTTGCTCTTCGTTTCATTGTTTCAAAATCTGAGCTCTTAACCACCAACCCAGTTCAAAGTATTGACAAAATTGCAAGATAACTTTTAAACCTTGCGCATGAAAAATTGTGTGAAAAAACTTTAGCACTTAGACAGATGTTCGTCTGTACATGTTCGTCTGTATGTGTGCCAAATTTCACGAGGCTGCAATTAATATCTCTGGAGATATTCGATCATAAAGATGCCTTCCCAGATAGGGCATTTTTTAATTAAAATAGAAACATATATTAAATATATTTTTCAGGGTGTCACATAATGGAGCTGGAGGTGGACACAAGTTTAGAGAGAATTTTAATAAAGTGCTACACAAGAAAATATAAAATGGGATACTGGCAACATAACAAATGAGAGCATCAACAGTAGCTCGACCCTGAGTGTTCCGCCATAAGGGACTTAATTTCTGGTGCTGATTATACAAAAACGTATTTCAGGTGATCGTGGTCATGTGACATGGTGTGTGACATGATCATGTGATGTGCAGGGGCTGATGGGTATTGTAGTCCCGCGTCACCATCAGCACTAACCCGACACCTGACACAAGGGAGTGAAAAATGCGATGATTTTAGAATTCAGCCAAAATACTTTACAGAGTTTGGTTTTTAGGTCATAAGCAACAAATAAAAAAGAATGAAACTAAGTTGGAGACATGCAGCAGCACATCTCCAGGATGTGATGTTGGGGCATCGGGGCATCTTTTCCAAGTACGAGTAATGAGCACGGTATCAGGCCAGTGTCAGTATCAGTATCAGTGGTTATGAGATATAGGTCCCCAGTTCTTTTCTTCATTTTCTGAAAAGGTTCTCTGGCAGGGAAACTTTTAAAGTTCTTTGGTACAAACTGAAGAACCCTTAATGGTGCTAGAGCTAACTATTTTGTTGTTGTTATGAGTGTAGTAATCTAGGTCAACTTGGGAAATAAACAAGGAAATTACGACATGGAAAAAAAACAACAAATTGTCATAACTGTAAAAAGTGGATCAAAAGTAAAATGTAGACTGTTTACTTGCAATGAAAAAAAAACCCTAAAATAGGATTTTAAATGTTCATTTGTGTTCGTCTGAATAAACATCATGAGTGTTAAGTGCTGTATGTGTAGCCTTCAGTAACACACACTGGTCCAGTGTAATGAGACCTGCTGGGTGAAATGTGTGAACTTATTGTACTTTCGCTAAGTGCCAGTAAATAAAGAAGTTGAGTGTGGGGAGGTGTGTTGCGGTTACACACGCCTTCCTACATGGGCTTTGGCGTTAATAAGCCTTTTGAATAGGGCTCGCAAAGAAGGGGAAGGAAAGCGGTTCTTTGTTAGAGGAGATAAAATACTCACTGCAGGTTGGTGTAAACTGTAAACACTTTGGCAGACACACACCCTCCCTGCAGCACACACACGTGTACGCATACACTTTCCCACGTGCACACACACACACACACACACACACACACACACACACTGAGCACTTTATTAGGAACACTATACTAATACTGGGTAAGGCCTCCCTTAAAACAGCCTCAATTCATCGTGGCATGGATTCCACAAGATGATGGAAACATTCCTTTGAGATTCTGGTCCGTGTTGAGATGATTGCAGATGATTGCAAATCCTGCAGATTTTTCAGGTGCACTTTCATGCTGCGAGTCTCCCATTCTACCGTGTCCCAAAGGTGTTCTATTGGATTCAGATCCGATAACTGGGAAGGCCACTGAAGAACACTGAACTCGTTGTCATGTTCATGAAACCAGTTTGAGAAGACATTTGCTTTGTGACATGGTGCATTATCATGCTGGAAGTAGCCATTAGAAAGTGGGGAAATTGTCTCCGTGAAGGGCTGCACATGTTCAGCAGCAATACTCAAATAGGCTGTGGCATTAATGTCATGATTGATTGATTATTAATGGGCCCAAAGTGTGGCAAGAAAACATTCCCCACACCATTACACCACCTCCACCAGCCTGGACTGGTGACATAAGGCAGGTTGGGTCCATGGATTCATGCTGTTGGTGCTGAATTCTGACCCTACCATCTGTGTTCCTCAGCAGAAATCAAGATTCATTAGACCAGGCTACGTTTCTCCAGTCTTCATCTGTCCAGTTTTGGTGAGCCTGTACCCACTGCAGCCTCAGCTTTCTGTTCTTGGCTGACAGAACTGGAACCTGATGTGGTCTTCTGCTGTTGTAGCACATGCGCTTCTTGGTTCAACATGTTATGCATTCTGAGATGCTTTTCTGCTCACCACAATTGTACAGAGTGGTTATCTGAATTACTGTAGCCTTTCGTCAGCTCAAACCAGTTTGTTCATTCTCTCTCGCGGTCTCTCACCAATAAGGAATTACCGTCTGTAGAACTCCTGCTCACTGGATGTTTTTTGTTTATTGCACCATTCTGAGTAAACTCTAGTGACTGTTGTGTGTGAAAATCCCAGGAGATCAGCAGTTTATGAAATACTCAGACCAGGTCATCTGGCACCAACAATCACACCACAGTCAAAATCACAGATCACCAACCCCCCCCCCCCCCTCCCCCCTTTTGATGTTTGATATGAACGTTAACTTAAGCTCTTGATCTATATCTGCATGAGTTTATGCTTTGCACTGCTGCCACATGATTGGCTGATTAGAGAACTGCATGAATGAGCAGGTGTACAGGTGTTCCTAATAAAGTGCTGATTGAGTGAAGTTATTAAACAGTGGTACTCAAATCCTTGGCTATAGGCCAGTGTTTCAAAAAAAAAAAAAAAACAGAAAGAGATGTTGAATATTCTTTCATATTTATTGAATAATGGCACTGAAACAATGTGGACAATTCCTGTCTTGAGATTTATGGTGATTTACAGCAGGCTCAATCTTACCACAAGTGGGAAAAAAGTAGAGCTTACCGTGTCTGCTAACCTTGTAGTTTATCACTGAGTGCAGGCAGGAAACAATACCACAAAATACTCTTATTTTTTTTTTCCAGACACAGATACACAGTGTGGTTTTGTGATAACAATATCATCATGTGTTCCTTATTCAAATCGCTGTTACTGTGCCATGGCATACACCGTTTCTAATAATTTACATTTGCACAGAATGCAGGGTTTAACTGATTGCCGTCCTTTGTTAGTTCCTGTCAGTACTGAATAGCAATAATCTCGGCATGGTTCTGTAATCTCCCTCTCACCCTCTTTTATCTCGGCTCATCTATTCTTTTACGCTCTGCAAACGTGAAAGGGGAACTTCCCAGCCAGCCGGTTGATATTTAAAACTTGTTTTTTTTTTTTGGTTGTAGGAAATAAACTGGCCAATGTATTTGGAAAAATTTAGAGTATTACTAGGGTAAAATGGAAATAGCATGTATACAGAATTAAAATGAAAACAGTGGTCTAAAAAAAAACGCGTATGTGCGGGTGAAAGGTTATTTATTATAGTTTTCCTCATCCGAAAAAAAAAAAGAAACATGCACTCCAAAATGGCTGTACATTCAGCAAAACATGCATTCGTACTTTTTTTTCAGTGGATTTGTTCTTAAACACTGGTGAAATAATACGCTTTTATACCGCACTCCTGTTAAAACACACTGCACAGTGTCCATTTCTTCCACACCACCAGCCTGTAGAGCAAGTTACTCCCATAGACATACTTGTGCATTAATCCAAAGCACTTTATTTGACTTTATTTGAGAAATAAGAGATTCTTAGTACTAAGAAAAGCTGTCTGTGATTTAAAGTACGTCTATGTCACGGCGGCGTTCACGAACATGCGCCCTTAAGCATCAAAACCAGAAATGCAAATGTGATTCCTGAACAAAGTAATGGTTTTGAGGTGCTGTTTTTTGTTTTTTTTTTTTCTCCTCTGACGGAGATTAGGAGATAATGCGATTGTCGTAGTCCTCCTGGTCTGTATTTCCAAAAAGAGAAGTACTACATAATGGGTTGCACCATAAGAAGTTTGACGTTGCCACATTTAAATTGACCTGAGAACATTACACCCCGTTAGCTTGGGCAGACTATAAAAATCACTTGTTGTTCTAAAAAGAACCTCACATATGCCCGTTTGAAAATAATTGGCAGAAGAGTTAAAACATAACCTGCTGGAGCACACCTGGATTGAACCCACTGAACACAGCAAGTGGCAAAATGGTGAGTTTTAGAAACTGCAAGAAAGACAAATTTGTTTAATTTGCCAGGTAAAAAATATATATATGCTTATATTGCTCAATAACATGCTGTAATAACCAGAATTGTTTTGTAAATAGTCTTTTTCAATTTCATTTGATTTTTAAGCAGGGGTCTCTGGATAATGACATTAATCAGGATTTTCAGGATGCCATTGATGTGATGCAGCGACACTCAGAAATATTCTACTATGACACAGGTAACCTAAAAATCTATATTTTGATTTTAGCGGAAAGAAAGGATTTTGTTGCGTGTGCGTGTATGTGTGTGTGTGTTTAATTGCTAATGGTTGTTTCTCTCTCCTTTCCTACAGACAGTAAATACATTGAGAATATCAGGAGTCATGATTCTTCTGTGCAATACTCAGTGTCTTGTTACCGCTACACGCCTCACTCTGCGGGATCATCTGCCGCGTACGACTGGGGTGAAGCATCAGTAAGCGTGCAGTTCTAAAAGTGCTTTCTACGTACAATATTCGCTGTGCTACTTCAGAATGCTTTTGTGCTTGAGCTCCTTCTCTCTGTGTTCCCTAAGTCATGGTCTCATATGGTACCAGAGGCGTCTCCATGGGGAACCCCTGAACCTTCAGTGCTGTACCCAATAATACCCGAACGGCTCAGAAAAGGTGAGGCTCCTTCTCCTTTGTTTTTTTTCCAACAAAGATCAAGTAAACTTGCCGTAGGATTGGGATCTTTACTCAGATGGTCACCAAGCCTTCTGTCCTGGAGATCCAGCTTACTACGGAGTTGTGTTCCATCCCAGGTCTGCTATACCTGACCCAGCTCATCAGTCTGTCCAGAAGACTTAGAATATTATTGACTTATTGATTGTAAGTCCTATTATTCAGCAACTACAGTGAAGCTCATATAAAAAAAAAAAGTTCTTAGGAATTTAAGTCTGGATCCACTGACAGATCCTGGGAGTTTAAAGGGTTAACTGAATCAGAACTCTGTAGAGAGACGTATCTCCAGAAGGATGGTTGGTGACCACTGCTTTAACCTACAAGTAGGTATTATAACTTTATAAGATTTAAATCTAAAATGTACAAAATAATCTGTAATTATAATACATAAGTATTATAAGTATGATCAGCGTAGTCAATAATTCTGTAGGAATGGAAAGAGTGCTTTTTTTTGTGTAACCAAGTCCTGTCCTCTGTCTCCACCACTTAGGCCGTAAGAAGCTGCGTCTGTATGAATACCTTCACGAAGCGCTGCACGATGCCAGCATGGTCGACTCCATCCAGTGGACGGACCGTGGCACCGGGACATTCCACTTCATCTCCAAAAACAAAGAAAAGCTGGCTGAGTGCTGGGGCCAGCGCAAGGGCAACCGCAAAGCCATGACCTACCAGAAAATGGCCCGGGCGCTACGCAACTACAGCCGCACAGGCGAGATTGTCAAAGTGCGCCGCAAGCTCACCTACCAGTTTAACCCGCTGATCCTGCAGAGACTGGAGACCATGACCGCATCTGTTCCCTCAACACAAGAGCTTATTCCTCACCACCAAATCCCTGAACAGGGCTACTACTGCTCAGCTGGAGCTGACTGGCACAGCTGGTACGCACAGTGCCCTTACCCTACAGAGTACGACTTCACTTCTGCACTAACGTCAACAGAAGGCCTGAAAACACATGATCCGTCTCAGTGATGGGAAAACTCTAAGACATTCCCTGACAGTGCACATCTGCCTGTAAACTCCCAAAAAGGGCATTAAATGCTATGCAGTAAACCTGACTGAAACATGTTACCTAGTCCTATACTGCTGACTAGCACAGGGATGTACTTACAGAGCGTGAACAGATCCTACTCACGTGTAAAAAAAAGAGTAAAAACCTGTTTATCATTTGCTAATGGGTATTGCTTGTTTATGTCTGAAATTGTAAATTCCTATGCATTGTATTTCACTGAAAACTTGTACTTGAAAAAAAAAAACTGAAGTAAATATTAGTTGCGAATGAACATGAGCATGAACATGCTTTATTTAATTTTTGTAAACATTCCAAATAAAACTGTGCCTAATTTCCAGTGTTCAAAAGATCTGGTTCATGTGGCGGGATTAACTTTCACACATAATTTCTTTCACTTCTTTGTCAGAGTTTTATTCAAGATAAATGAAGCAGGAGATCAAGAGAGAAGAAAGAGTGAAGGGGAGAGAGGGAAGAAGACAGATGCATGACTAAATAACACCTACCATTTTATCATTTTAATCTATCTAATAAACATATGGTAATCTTCTTCCCTATAATCGCATTCCTGAATATATAAGTATGCTGTGAAACGTGTCAGAGTGCCTTACTGCACTATGATTATGTGTGACTGGAGGAACTTTTATCTTTAAGATGAAAGATATTTGGTGAAACTCTGTTGTGCTCCAGAATGAGGGTGTGTAGCGTGGTGGCAGTACCCTTCTTATCTCGCTCAGTTAGGCGGAGGATGTGGTCAAGGGACTACATAATGCTTCCAAAGTCAGGGAGGTGTGTGAGACGGAGATCAGTGGCTTCCAGTGTTATGGTGGTTGGGGTGCTGTGCGTGCTTGTCGAAGGTGTTTGAAAGTTTGGGGTCTCTGAGAGACCACTTTTGTCATGTAGGTTGTAGATCATGACTGGGAGGCAGTCCACTCCCCTGCATGGAGCTTATTAAGAGGGGGTCAGAGACTCAGAGTGGATCAGTAACACAATAACAGCTGCATTCAGTCCAGGACATTTTAATTAGTGTGTGTTTTAGCTTTTTAAGTCATCTTACTGGTACTTTCATAATTACTATTGATTTTAATTAAGAGAGATCAGCTAAAAAAAAACAAAAAGCTTTAACTACACAATCGAAAGTGAAGTGAACAGACCTGGTATAGTGGCAGAACGACATGGTAAATGGCTTGTCTTTTGTCCATTACAATGTTAGAATTTCTGTTTTTTTTGTGCCTGAAAGATATAAAGCTGTGTGTATTCTTGAACAGAATATGTCACAGGCCTATCAGACAGATCTGGAAGTCATTTTGGAGTTCCTTGAAGAGCACTGCAGACAGGAGACCAGGGGCCAATGGGAAAATGGTGAGTAATATAAAAGATAGACTTAATAAAGATCATTACTTTTAAAGAGTAATGCAACTGTAGCTTAAAGGTACGACACTCATTATTGTTGCAGCTGATTTCTACATGAACCAGCAAATGACTGGAGATGACTACAGCATTCTGTCACAGCACATGGATTCTTTACAACTGCTTTCCTCCACAAAGGCTGAGCAAGTACGAAATGTCCGCCATAACTCAAATAATGTTCTTTGTCAAAAAAATTGTTTAAACCATTTCACTTGCATTTCTTTGACACGCTGAAGGCTACAGGACCACAGCTGAAGGAAATTGGATTTGATTCAGCTGGAATAAGGCAATCAGTAATCCAGGGCATGTCCATAGAGGAAGCTTTAAATGCTCCTGCTGGTGAAAAAATCCCTTTAAGTCAACATGTAAGCCCTGAGGAAAGAGCCGAATCATCACCCAGCTCTACACCTGCAGGCAGAGGTGAGTTCTGCTTTTTTGCGGTTTGACAGATCAGAGCAGCGAAACATTGCCTTAGGGAACAATAGCTTAGGAGTGGCTAGTCCGCTGTCCTGCCCATAACTGCCAAACACAAACTCTATTCTCACTTATCTCTCATCAGTGTCATGACTGTATATAATGTGGCATGCAAGAGATCTTTATCTTAATAAGTTCTCCACAAAGACTCTATTCATTGTGCCTTTTAGGAGAAATGGTTTGCCTACACTATTAAACTCTTAACCTCTCCATCCCCTGCGGGCACATACAAATCAGTTTATATGGTTTCAGGGAAAAAGCTGCGTCTCTTCCACTTTTTGTTCGAGATGCTGGAAGACCCTGGAATGGCACATTGCTTGTCCTGGGTTCCTGCGTCAGTGGGGGTTTTCCGCTTCTCCTCCACATATAAAGAACATGTGGCTGCACTCTGGGGCCAGCGCAAGGGCAACCGAAGGCCCATGACCTACCAGAAGATGTCCCGCGCCCTGAGAAACTATACCCGCTCGGGCGAAATCATCAAAGTGAGAAAGAAACTGACCTACCAGTTTAGCGGAGCCACCCTGACGACATTAAGGAGCCAGCAGAGAATGAAGAATGCCTAATGCTAACAGGGTGATTTTTAAAAAAATTCCTTTTATGATTCTCTGTCCATCTCTGGTTTGTCATAGTAAGCATACAGTATGTGGCTGTAATGAAGCTTTGAAGCAGCTATTCTGTCCAGTGTGACTTAGGCCAGCTAGAGGTGTTTCATAACAAGTCATGACACTAAATACAAAAATACAACATACTTAAAAAAAAAAAAAAAAAGAGTAAACCATGCTAAAGGAAACTCATCTTAACATCCCGGTTTTTGACTCGATGCTTCAACACCTAGCACAGCATATGTTCTGCAGCAATTTGTCACAAGGGTTGCTTCCTGTCTTTGTGTTACTCTTACGCTGGTTTTATTTTTGAATTAAATAAAGTAACCTTTCCTTTTTTAATGTCAGAGTCATTTCATTTCAGCTACTGATCCTGTGCTAATACGGCCCACAGTTACAGGAAGATTAGTCTTCACTGATCCCTAAAGAGCTAAACCTGAATTGTACATCAGTCTGAGCGTGACAGACATCATATCCTTAACTCATATATAACTATATGACTGAAATATATCCCCTGATATGTTACGTTTAAAATCAATACATGCCAGTAGCTATACTGAGCATTAAATTATTTGTTGGGTAAAATGTTTATAGAGTAAAAAATAAAACAAAACATTAATGTTATTAAACCAAACATTAAATTAAACCAAATATAAGATTTTATTACACCTATTTGTAGACATTTTTAAGTTTTTTATCTTTTTACATTTTTTATCTTAAATTAATATTAATGTTTTAATATTAAATTAATTAACATTCATATTTTTAATCTTATTCCATTGGCAGATAATTGTACTTATTTCTAGAAATAAATGCTAAAAATGAATAAAATGTACAAATAATTTATCTACCGATAGTATGAGTACTCTATAGCAAAAAAAAAAAAAAGTCTAGAAATAGGTTTAACAATGTTATATTTGGTTTATTGTAATCTTAGAATAGGAAATCCTAGATCTATCTGACTACATTCAAGATATTTTCACAAGATAAAAAAAAAAATCCAGTGTAGTTTTGTACAACATTAAATATAATTTTAAAATCATCACAAACATGCATCAGAATACAATCCGCTATGGAGTATTCTGGCTATACTTGCTTGTCTATTTAATTTATATTTGGTGCACTTACAGGACATGATGATTCAAAAATCTGCAACACTTTTGCACAAATCAGTAAAATTGCAACAGGCAAGCCACTCAATGTTTTCTTTGTCAAGTCTTATTAGAGGATGGAAATAAGAGAATATCCTGTTATTTTGTTTTGTTTTGTTTTGTTTTGTTCTACGCAATATGGAAGTATGTAAGAGCGAATTTTATAATATATAACCCCAACATATACCAAGTGTTCCCCTTAAACCACTCTTTGTTCCTGCTATATACCTGATATATACTATGCAGGTAACTTCCTGTTAAAAAGAAAATAAAGGTAAGTACTCTCAGGACAACACGCAGTGTGTAGCTGGATGTGTCTTCTGTTCTTAAGATGAATTCTATAAAGATGTCTGGTTTCTGGAAACCTTCACGTTGGAACTGAATATAGTGTCAGGTGTTTGGCTGTGGTGTAGAAATATAAGCATTTAGGACCATCTGAGTAATCTGTCCCTCGCCGTGTCGTTTACACATGACACCGTGTTCGAATCCCTGCCTTGATTTGTGACCATGCAGAGCAGGAGAGCTGATTCCACAGCACTACTTCAGCCAATAGTGCATCACGAGAAATTCATCAGCTGTGCTGGTGCATAGTGCACGGCCGTGCTTCCCAAAAGTATCGTAATGAGATCACCTTAAGCCAGATGATTTACTGCCTGACAAAATGTCATGTTATATTTAGCCTTAAATACAGAAATCTACTTAACTAACAACTGCATAGGCAAGCCTAATCATGACTATCTGGTGAGGTTGTGCAAAGATAAAGAATAACTGAGAACCCCTCCTCCTCCCACCTCATAAATCATTTAAATCATCAGTATTTTTGTTTACATTTTTACATTTCAGTGACCAATTAAAGTCTGCCATGAGAATCTGGACATTTGTTGTTCTTAAAAAAATGAAAGGGGCCAAGCACTTAGCGGTGGAGGAAGACCCGAAGCCACTGGGGCCATCAGTGCTAGTTCGCAAGGAGATATTCTAATTTTGATGGCAGCTGTTTCTGTTTAAAAAAAAATTAATAATGGTGGAAGTTAACATCATGCTGTACGATGAACTTCAGCATGACCCAAAGAATCAGAGAAAAGTGGAATGCTACGATATTGTATTGTGGGGTTATTAATGCAGACGTAATTGTTGGTGGTGGTGGTGGTGCTACAGTGCTTTAGGGGATTACACCAAATGACTGTGTAGGTAGCTGAGACTGTCCTCAATCACTGTTCCAAATTTCGTAAAAAGTGCACAAAGCATTCTGCGGGCTGCCATAGACTCCCATGTGGAAGAAGAAGAAGAAGAAGAAGAAGAAGAAGAAGAAGAAGAAGAAGAAAACTTGCAGTAGGGAGCCTATGCACCATCTCTGCTTGGCCCCCAATAAGTTTTATGGCAAAAGTCTACAGTGAAGGCACCAGGTGCTTAGTCAGCAGCAGCAGTGTCTGAGACAGTGAAGACAGATGAACATCCCTGGCCCAATTTATCAGCTATCTTCAGTTTTAATAAATTTATCAGCTAGCTTCAGTTTTAAATGCTTCAAAGGAAACAGTGAGATAATGATCTCCAAATGACGTGAGCCATGGAGATATCAACATTTAACCTGCGGAAACATGTACAGTTAATCCATTAGCTAGCTGAGTGAGCTAGATCGGTAGACAGATCATTTGATGTTTTACAGTACGAAAGCTCTGTATTAAACTTAACACATCACTTCGATGTAGTGGTGATTGCCTCTTGTGTTAAATATAGCTACAGCCTACAGGTAATGCTCAGGATAACGTATAAGGGGCTAGATAGCTAACTATGTAGGAAGAAGCATGTATGAATGAACGTGAGCTAGCTAGCTAACAATATTTTAGTCTCTGCTTTGATCTAACAGGGGAGTAGATATACCGTATGCAGAGGGAGAGTTTGAGCTCCCTGAAGAAGAGGAAGTGAAATAAAACTCGGCTTTGCTCGCAGCAGGTGGCGATATTGCTAAAGGGTTTGTTTCTGTTGAAGCATTAGATGCTTCTACCAAACCTGCTTTACACAAGTGATTTTCTGGCCACATGTGATATAACTGTTAATGCCTGATGGCTGAAATTGTGTTATAAACTAGTGTAAACATCTTTCACAGCCTTAAATGCAATATGATCTAGCACTAAGCTCTGTTTGAGGCCTCATACTGTTTTCCCTTTGTATAAAGTCCGTTGGACGTGTAATGGCTTACACTTTTATAATAATTCTATTCAGTTTGGGATGATTTAGTGTATGAGATGTGCAAAATGTAAATGTAGGGCCTTGAGGATTTGCGCTTGTCTTTTCATTTGAGTGGAGTAACCTCTGCAGTGTATAATTGAAGAAACAAATCCAAATGAAGCACACATAATGCTGTGATACATGCATTCGTGACATGTCAGTTGTTTGCCCTCTGCAGCTTCTCCAGAAGGCAGTGGGTTCCATAACAAGAACATAAAGCCAGCATATCACTCCAGGTCTATTTACTTTACACTGGCTTAGATTTCGCAGACTATAAAGTCTTGCTTTGGATATTTGAAGCCCTTAATGGCCAGCTCTGACATATTTTGAAGCACACTAACCCATCCTGATCACTACACTCAGCTCATACAGGCTTACAGTTAATCCTTGGGATCAATTGTAACTCAGATCTTTTTCTTATATAGCCTCTAAACTCTGGAGCAGTGTTTCAGAGAATATTAAGAATGCATGATCATTGGTATTTTTAGATTCAGATGTAAATGATTGTATACTTCCCTTTACTTTGTTGATTGGGCATTTATTTAATTTTCCTGCAATTTTCTATTATTATTATTATTATTATTAATATTATTATTATCATTCATCAGTGGTGCAGCATCACCATCTCACAGGGTCCTCGGTTCTATCCTGAGCTCAGGTTACTGTCTGCGTGGAGTTTCACATGTTCTCCCCCTGTCCATAGTGGTTCCTTCAGGTTCTCCGGTGTTCTCCCCATGTCCACAAACATGCAGGTAGGAGGATTGGTGACTCTAAGTTGCACTTATACCTAAATGTGAATGAGTGTGTGTGTGTATGTGTGTCATCCAGGGTGAATTCTCCCACCTTGAGGCCAGCAGTCCCGGGATAAGCTCCAGCTCCACCGTGAACCTGTCCAGGATAAAGCAGTTCCTGAAGATGAATAAGTGAATTTGTGTTCATTGTGTTGGCTTCAAGATATACAATGAAATATGGCACTGATGTAAAGCTGTACGACACTGTAGTCCAGATCTCCTACTTTTGTACTGCTCGATAATATTTTTGAAATCATAATGTCAACAATAATGATTATAGCATGTGAATGGGAGTGATTTAAAATGGCAGCCTCCACACCTCCATAAGTGAGTGAGCATGGATATAAAGGAGGGCTAGATGGAGGGGTTCACTATTTATCAGCCAATGTCCTTTGCAGCAACACAAGTTCTAAAAATATTTTTCTGTTGTTAATTTATTTTTCATTATTTGTGTGTGTGTGTGTGTGTGTGTGTGTGTGTGCGTGTCTATTTGCACGTACGTGTGCTTGGACATGCTCATGTGTCCAAACATGTAGCAACATTACAGCTTGCTCCATTATTTCTGAGCTTGAGGCTGGTGACCTCATAGCTAAAACCTCTAGTGTGATATGAACCCTTGTGCAGCCCAGGCACTCCCAAATGGTTTTATTTGTTCTTTGTAGCAGGCCCACATGATACTGCACCTAAGCCCAGCATTTACTACTGGAGCCCACTCAGTGTTATAAATGGGCCAGTCACCAATAAAGGCCACATACTTTCAGCTTGACCAGTCGGGCGGCACTGCAGCATTAGCGCACCAATAGCTGGCCTGTTGGTAATTTATGTGTCAGTGAGGCAGTATCTGATCCAATTGAGATAATTGTAGTGTATTGTTTGGTGTGACTCCAGGAATTACTTCAGAGCACCTAATTCCAGGGACAAACTCAGGTGGTAGAGGGGCACAGTCCTACAAAGAACCCTGTTTTTCCTCTCCTACCACATCAAAACCTGCGCATATACACCTTAGTGATTAGCTAATGAGTTGAACAACACTCCACCTCCATCTGCAATCAGCAACCCAATAAAGCCCAATGAAGGATGTGGAAGCATCTTCTATTCCCAAATTCAGGGTTATTGCACTGCTTAGGCTGCTAGTTACTATTTAGTTGTTATTGCAGGTGTTGTTAGAACCCTGTCTAGCTCCCCTGATAAGGCCCTGTGCAGTATGGCCAGATTCCTATACCTTCGATGACTTTAAGTCATACTGAGTGAATCTGAGTGCAAACAAAACATTTTTGTTGCGGTCCAAGCCTCACCTCTGTCATGCTCCTGTCAGCAGCAGCATGAAGGGGATGGGAGTAAAAGTCACCCTTAATCCCCTAAACTGTTGTAAGGGGGGGTGAGAGGGGACTCAGATGCTTTTGGGCATCATGATCAAATAAGATAGAGGAGTGGCCCAGGCCAATGCTATATAAACCCACTTAGTCTGTCTCCCTCAGTTCTGCTACTTCCTCTGTCACCAAGGGACTGCCATCTCCTTGTCATCAGCTCAGCTCTCTCCTGAGGCGTTCTTCATCTTTTCTTCCGCCTTACAGTCTGCAGGGTGAAGGACCTGGGCGCAATCTCCAATCCCCGACATTAACACAGGGCAGAGGGCTCTCATCTGGTGACACATCTAGTGGAACACAGCTCAAGATGCCTGAGCCCACAAAGAAAGGTATGAGTAACACAGTGTAGGCAACACGCCACAACTCAGAACACACGCTTATCAGGAAATAAAGAACCTTAATGAAGTTTTGAGGTAACTATCAGTTCTGTTTTATGGATTAGATATAGTACAGCCAATAAATATTGCATCACATCACATTGCGTAAATGATATGTTCAAAGTGATCCTAAGATCCTAAGATCAAAGAGCACCATCCAAAGATTTGAAATCAACCCTCTGGAATTCAGAAAGTGACTCTGGCATTGTTATTGTATTACACCGAGCTCAGCCAGTGAAGGAACGAGAAGAGAGGAGGAGACACAGAGTGTGCTTTATAAAAAGCTGTTATTGTTTTGAGTGCATGGTTGACGGATAGGCAGAAGTCAAGGTTATTGGGGGGGGGGTATGGGGGTGGAATGGTGGTGAGTCCCAAGCGTGTGGAAGGAGGTAGGATGTACAGCATTTTCATCCATGATGGATGATGCCATGCTGGCAGCCTGGCAGGTTACAAGAGGGCCAAGCAGGTGTTCGGGATGGGACGGATATGTCAGGGGTGATTATGTGGGCGTTGTTAGGGAGAAGTAACAGGGCACAACATTATGGCAATAAATGGAGGCTTAAGACAGGACCTACTTTTCTTACTGGTCTATTTTATGCAGTATTCCCACAGGGCCCTATACCTTTTTCTTTCCAGCCCATTTAATCTCTATGTATGCAATCTCTCACAATTTTGTCACCAGTAATAAACAACCAGTGGTACGAATCATTTCCTTTGCTGTCAGGTTGTCACATTTATGTACTGTGATCTGCTTGCAATACTTTCCAGTCGAGGTAACTCTCCCAAATGGCTCCTTCCATCTCGGGATAATGAGGATTACATGATGGAAAGAGAGGATTTGCAACACCAGCATGTCAGTCAGTTATTTTGATGGTGCTCAAACATGGTCAAAATCACCATCATGCAGTCTGTGCAAGGGCTCGCGATGCACAGCACAGCTGTCACAAACACACATGAATTTTTCGACTAAAATTCCATTAGCACATCAAAGTGTTGGTGAAGTAAGGTGACTTAAGATAGCTGTGATAGCATTTCAGCTAGGAGAGCTCTAGAAGTTTCCATCTTACATGCTTGACTTGCTCAGCAACAGAGCTTGGCTGCTTCTTCACAAAGGCATCCTCCTTTAATAGCTGCCATGTACGCTTAGAGAGTTAAAGGCAAGGGTTGTTTATATCTATATATATATATATATATATATATATATATATATA
>CM074924.1:23058359-23071024 GCA_037576815.1 Pangasius larnaudii | reverse complement strand
TATATATATATATATATATATATAAAAAAGTTTTGTTTTCATAAAATATAGAGGGCAGCTGAAGGAGAGAAAGTTTAGGTTGATCCAAATTGCAGGAGCTTTAAAAGGCAGGATGAGGGCTGAGGACCCTCGGGAACTGGATTCCTAGACCCGGGAATAGTTCAGAATGAGCAGACTTTTAATCCCTATTCCTATCTCTCTCTCTCTCTCTCTCTCTCTCTCTCTCTCTCTCTCTCTCACACACACACACACACACACACATAATCTGTCTCTCTCTCTCTCTTTAGATCTTTTACTCTTCTTCAATTACTCTATGCCTATACCATGCTAGGAATCTTGAGCTCTTGTCTATTTGAACTCTGACTCTTGTGGCGTCCCTAGGACTGATGACAGATTACATATGTGTGCATCATGTGCATTAGAGACCCAGAAAACAATATATATCAAAATAGTAAAACACGAAGGCAATGCTTAGTGAAAGTCATGTGTATGGACAGCTCTCACTGTGGGCATTCTCTCACTTCGGAGACCTCACAGAGCAGGGAAAGCCCATGTCTACACCTCACTTTATTTACAGTCAGCCATCACTCTCGCCGTTTACCCCTGCCAAAGACTGCATCATCCATCTCATGCCACACTTCATCATGACATAAACTGCATAAACGCGAATGACATTTCAGCACTTGTGCCTGAGAGGACTCTTTTCATTCCCGGTTTATTTTCCTGTACTCCGCATTGTTTTATTCTCTTGAAATCCTATTTTTATATTCCATATTTTCTACTTCGTATTTTCTGACCTGATAAAATAATTTGCTTCATATATCATTAATCATTCTCACACTGTCACAGACTAGAAACAGCATGTGGAAGAAAATGCTCTTTAAGTAGGTGGGATCCATGTTAGATGGTTTATATAAAAGTGGTGAGACAGGGACAGCAGTTTGGCTCAGTGTGCTGTCAGTATGAGCCTGTCTGTCCACACAACAAGGGCCAGTGACAGCTGAGCATACCTGCCCCACCAGTTACATTCTTGGGGTGAAGAGACAAGAGGGAGTCCAGGCAGTGAGCTATATCACAGCCAAAGCTCTACTGTGGCTTCCAAAAGAGATGTGTGACATATTAATGGCAGAAGAATATGGTGTATTGAAGGGAAGCCTGTGGGGGGACCTTTATAGGCATTCGAATATTCTCTCTTGACATTTCGTCTCTCACACAATAGGATGAAAAAGTCCAAAAAAGGGTGGAATACAACAAAGAAAAGCTACTGCATTTAATTGAAAAACAAACACTTGGAATACTAAACTATCTGGTGGAAGATTTGCTTGTCATATTTATTTTCTGACAGAATTATCGACGTTTTTGGGAAGCTGATAGTGAACTCTAAGAGAGAAGAGGAATAATGAACATGATAGACAGATAAGACAACAAGCAGGACACTGGAAAGCCGCAAAAAGTCAAAAATATCCAATGGCTAAAGGAGGAACGAAGCACAGGTGTCTCTTCTGGCTCATTCTCAGCCACATTCACGTGGCCTTTGAGTCAACAAGGGGACAGAAATGGAACAGGTGGTCTCTGTGATTCCTCTAGGCACTGAAATCTCCTGGCGTCCTCCCAGTAATCATAGGAGACCATGCGAGTAAGGAGGCAAAGGGAGAGGAGAACTATAACGATGGCTCAGAAGTCAATATTGACATGATGCAATATATGTTTCATAAATACCATTTCCACCAGTCTATAAACAAGGGACTCCTTGCTCCCAGGGGTTCTGACAGGGGAGGAGATGAGACAAGAGCTTAGCAGAAACACCAGTTATAAAATACAATGGAAAATGTTATTAAGAATCTTAAATAATAACCCTAATGTTATTATACATAAGTATATTGTCTCAGTAATCCGCTGTGGTTACCCTGCACTTCATCACCAACTGTGATACTGGTTATCACAAAAGGGCACTATGGCACTGGATAAAATCCATCGTTCTGAAACTCGATTATGCAAGTCAGATATCATTAGCAGGGGTGGACAATACTTCAGTAGTCGTACTTCATTACTTTACCTAACTACTATTTTGGCATATTTATATTTTACTTGAGTATTATTGAAATGGAATACTTGTACTTTACTAAAAAAAAAAACCTTTAAAATGTTCATTCCTAAAATTTTTATTTAGACCATCAAAGTACTCACTACAAATCACAAATGTATCTTCTTCGCTAATCTTGCTAATCACTGTACGCTATACATCACAGTGAGCTCAGTTTAGCATCCAGTCAAGTTCGTGTAAACTTGAATGTAAAAAAATCTATGAGGCATTGTGCCAGTTCGTCACCTCCTGTGACCTTCTCATGCCACACAGTGCAGTGTGGAATTGAGATGTTCGCCCCTGGCCCTACATCAGTAAACACACTTAACACACTGGAATAAACAAAGACTCGTATAAAATGTTGCATCTTCTTTACCTCCCTAGAATGCATGAACTTCATCTAATTTGAAAAAGCTTGCTGAGGTAAGTTTCACTAATTAGCTTCTTAGCCTGTTTGCTAATTCCAGGTTAGATTAGCATCCAGGAGCTAGCATCACTGGCTAAGCAGCGAGTCAAATTCTAGCTAATGGTAAATATTGCAAACTTACAGAGTTTAAATGATGTTGCTGCAAAACAAAAATTATCTTCTAACAGTTTTAATAACCTTAATAAGTAATAAATGTTTATTTCCCCACATGAAAACACAACATAAACTTAATTTCATTAGTTAAAAACACTTGCTTTTTACTTTTTGGTATGCTTAAAAGTAGCAACTTTCTTACTTTCACTTGAGTATATTTTTTGGCCGAATATTTCCACTTTTAATCAAGTAAGATTTTGACACAGTATCTATACTTTCATTTAAGTATAATTTCTCAGCATTTTTTGTCCACCCCTGATCATTAGTTACCTGGGGCAATATTATATAACAATATGACGATATCGTGGCATGTGTGTGATTGTGTGAATTATAAAACCACAGATGAGCAGGCATCTTTGTCTAGTCTAGGAGGAGTCAGGTGCTCGGTCACATGACCAGTTCTGGTTCTGTATAAATGACGCTGTGGGTTTAATTCAGGCTTTACAAACGTTGCTATACTGAAATGTGTATGGGTTCGTTAATGGGGCCAGTCCTTAAGTCCATCACCTGGTTTGGGGTTGTGTCGATAAATGTATCATGTTAGCTTTACTCTGCAATGACAACCAAATGATTTATTTCCTGAAAATACACTGTTCTGTTCTGCTTGGTTCTGCTCTGTTTGGCCCAGACCCAGTTTCCCAAGTTAAGGTCATCAGAACTGGGGTAGAGATGGTGTTCAATGTGATGCTTGCTGTACCATTTAACAATGATCTTTGTGTTGCAGTGGTTTTTGGCAATTAGTAGATTGCATTGAGATATATATATATACACACACTCACACACACACACACACACACACACACACACACACACATATATATATATATATATACCACAGAAATGAATGATTCTTCATTCATGATTTTTCTTTCTTTCTTTTTTTTTTTTTTTTTTTTTACAGAGGATGGTCAGCCTGAAGGTGAGTAATGAAAGTTCGCCTTGTTGTATACGAGGTGAAAGATGGCAAAATGCATGTCACTTTCAATACTCTTTTTGTTAAGATGATTTCGGTAAACAGAGATGACTTTAGCTTCATTCCTGTAGTCACTAGGACTTTTTCCATACTTTACTCCATGTTACTTTTCTGCTCTTTTATTTATGATTTGAGGGATTTGTATTGTAAATGTATGTTCACTCTATTCACTCTATTCAGTGTCAATCCTATCCTATCACTGCTGTTCTGAGATCAGTGATGATGAGATGATGTGCTTTACAACATCCTTATAGAGCCCATGTCACCACAGTGCTAGTAGTTGATGGCCAATCCAAAGCCCACCAGAGCCCGTACTGATGTTGTGTCAGTTAGAGCAGCAGCTACTGACACTATAGTGTCAAAAATGTCAATGCCTTAACACACTTTAAGAGATTTTGTCCTTCAGCTTGAGGACAGAATACTGACCAGCTGATGAAATTTCAGATGCTGAGGTCAACAAGATATTTAAAATAATTTGGCAGGAGTGGATATAAAGGCAGAAGTGTAGTTGTCTTGCAGAAAAACTATCCACCCTTAGACCTCAGTGACCTTTCCACTTGCTATTTCCATGCATGTTTTAATGAGGTAATTGCAAAAGGAGATCTTTCTCTACTGCCACATGACCGGAGTAGAAATAAATGTCTTGATGAATTTCTGATTTCCTTCACTTCTTTTCAATGGCATTTTTTCCTAATTCCTTTACTGTACAGATATTTTGTGTGTGTGTGTGTGTGTGGTATGCTGAAAGCTGTTGTGTCTTGCTTGTTTCTGTATATCCCGTATATACGCATATAAGTGTCAGTATGTCTGTAGTATTGCATCTTGCGTCTGTGCGTTTCTGTGTTATTTTCGACTGAGCGTGTGAGATGTTTGACGCTTCATGCTGTGAAAGTGGTGCTTGCATTTGCGCTGTGTTTGTCACACACTCAGAGAATGTAGCCGCAGGCACTGGGGAGGCTGTGCTTCCAGCTGAGATTTCCCTTGAGGTGTCTCCACCAGGTAGGTTGTGTGCAACCTTTTCCTTTAATTCCTTCTTTCTTCTTTCTTAATCTTCACCCAGAACACGTTCACTTCCGTGTGTGCATTTTGCTTTTCCACAAACTCTTGATCACTGAGAGCACAACTTGACCTGATCACAGAAATACCGCAATGTGGACTTTCTTTCACGAAGTGCATGCACTCACACACACGCACACACACTCGCAGTGACACACACCATTGCTCACTTTTCTGTCACTGAGCACTACTTTTCCCACCCGAGCACTACACACTTACGCTTGCTTTGCTTCATGGATCTGTCCTTACTTCTGCTTGTGCTGCCTGTATTAGACATGGTGGTGATGTGCATGCAATAAGATTTCTCTTGTAGCTACAGTATAAACCAGTAAGCACAATATTTCCAAACTCACACAAGAGAAGGCATGGGTGCACTTTTTACAATAAATATTGGCCAAAACTGGAATAATCCCAAATGTGCGATACTACCATGCTTTCCGAGTGTGTGTTATTTTGCTTATTGGGGATGTGTCATAGATGTACCTGGTTAGAATTGGGATGACTCATTGATTATTTTTTCAAAACCATATAATAGAAAATATAAATGCAATATATAAATATTAGAGATGGCACCAATCTGATACCCAGTATTGTTATCGGGATCCTTCGATACTGGATCCTGTAACAAATGGCAAAGATTTGAACTGGATTTAGAAAAGCAATTTCTTTTTAGAACTGGAAATGTTTCTTTTGTTAACATTGATTTTTATTTTTATTGTATTTATTATATTCACAATTTAAGTGATTTTGGGGGAAGTGTAAGTGATTTAACTGGGAAGTGCTTTAGTAAAAAAAAGCCCACATTTTAAAGCTTTGTAGTTTTTAAAACTACAAAGTATGGGATGGGTATCGATATCGACCGATACTCAAGGTTTCATTATTGACATCAGAAAAGAAAAGTGGTATCGTGCCATCTGTAATAACTACAACAAATAAATTCAAAATCCCACTGAATCTCTTGTCTTTAGCACACGTGAAACTGGATAAGTGACGTGAAAATCCGATTGGGAAATCTAACTTCTGATTCTAATCAATTCTGCATCTATGCATAACATGTAGTATACAGCTGTGTTGCTCGGCTGCAGATGTTTGCTTGCTGCTCCAGCTGGCTGTGTTTGCTATGCCTGTGCAGAGGCTGCAGAGGTGGTCAAAGACCCAGAGCACAAACTGACTCTACCAGAGCAGGAGCCAATAACACCTGCAGCCGTAGAGCCACAACCAATATTGACTGAGGTTGCTGAGCAACAGCCAATACTGAGAGAGATCTCACAGCCACAGCCAATAGTGACAGAGCCTGTAGTGCATGAACAGGAGAAGCCAGAGTCCACACGACCTGTTAAAATGGTGCAATTATGTGAGGCCGAGGAGGCTCCTAAACACCCTCCATCCCCTGGTGAGTACTGCCGTCTTTGATCTATGAACATATAGCGAGCATGGCACATGACATTGCTGTCACCAAAAAAAAGCTTTTCTCTAAAAGCTTTTTTTATTTTATACAGTTTTGCCTGTTCAGCTTTACAGAAAAATAAGCACTCAAGAGTTCAGCATTCTCCATGACACCAATGATCACAGCCTGGGAAAACCCTACTATATAAACTACAGACTTTCCTGATTTTTCATTTCACAGACATGAAAAAGGAGAAACCCGCATTTAAAGATTAACTTTCACTTCACAGTGAAATCATGTGGCAGCAGCACAATGCATAAAATCCTGCAGATGCAGGTCAAGAGCTTCAGTTAATGTTCACATCAAACGTTAGAATGAAGAAGAAGTAACCGTGGCATGGTTGTTGGTGCCAGATGGGCTGGTTTGAGTTTTTCAGAAACTGCTGATCTCCTGGGATTTTCACACACAACAGTCTGTAGAGTTTACACAGAATGGTACGAAAAACCAAAAACATCCTGTGAGCGGAGGGTCTGCAGGCTGAATCACCTTGTTGTCGAGAGAGATCAGAGGAGAATGACCGGTTTGAGCTGACAGGAAGTCTATAGTAACTCATATAATCACTCTTTACAACCGTGGTGAGCAGAAAAGCATCTCAGCATGCACAACACATCAGACCTTGAGGCTGGTGAGCTACAACAGCAGAAGACCACATTAGGTTCCTCTCCTGTCAGCCAAGAACAGGAATCTGAGGCTTTCATGAGTACAGACTCAGTGAACCTGGACAGCTGAAGGCTGGAAAAAGACCAGGAGATTTTTTTTCCCTAATCTTCAGTTGTCCAGGTTCAGTGAGTCTGTGCTCATGATAGCCTCAGATTCCTGTTCTTGGCTGACAGGAGAGGAACCTGATGTGGTCTTCTGCTGTTGTAGCTCATCCTTTTTGGCAGCTCAAACCAATCTGGCCATTTTCCTCTGACCTCTCTTATCAGCAATGCATTTTCCCCACAGAACTGTCACTGTTTTTTAGCTTTTCGCACCATTCTGTGTAAACTCTAGAGGCTGTTGTGTGTGAAAATCCAAGGAGATCAGCAGTTTCACTCAAACCAGCCCATCTGGTACCAACAACCATGCCACAGTTAAAGTCACAGAGATCACACTTCTTCTTCATGCTGATGTTTGATGTGAACATTACATGAAGCTCTTGACCTGCATCTGCATGAGTTTATGCACTGTGCTGCTGCCACATGATCGGCTGATAAGAGAACTGCATGAATGTGCAGCTGTACATGTGTTCTTATTAAAGTGGACAGAGACTGTATATATGCATTTTTGGTGAAAGTAGAGGTGTCCAAGTATGCCATTCGCAGGAAAAAAAATAATTCTGGCCCAACCCAGTGATGGCTCGTCCATGGGGCAGGGTGTGCACAGCCCCACCACTTATATCAGCTGTTTAACAAATATTAATCTTCATAGTAATCATTCAACTAAGTGCTCATTCACAGGTCCATGCATTTTAAATACAGTTGAAATACTAATTATCTCTTTTGTGTGACCAACAATGTAAAAAGTTTTATTTGACAGGAATCATGACGACAGGTTGACCAGGTTGCCAGATTGGACTAGATTAAAAAACACTCTGCAGACACCAAGATCTTGTTTTATAGCAAATAATCAGATTAAATCTAATACGTCTCGGGGGAAAAAGGCAAAGTGTAAGTGCAGACAGTGTGTCTATGATGTACAGAATTATTTCTATTGTAAAATATATTGTAGAGATTGGGAGGAAAAAAGGGGGATTATGGGGTGGATAATGTAAGAATTAAGTGTTAGGTAATTGTTTCCCAACAGAAATGCTTAGGAAAAGAAGAAACAAGTCTTTCATCTCCAGTGTCCATTTCTTTGTGCTAGATTCAGGTGATATCTGAGCTGTAGCTGCGCTGGAAATTTTGCTCAAACCTGTGAACCCTGGTTAATGATATTACACCGTTGAACTAACATACAACTAAAAGTGCTCAAATTAAGCTGCTAGACTGGACGCTGTATGACTCTGTGTTGTCGACTGTCAACTAGATTACAGGGTTACTCTAAAATTCACTAGATTTGTAGCGAATAGTAGCCTGTAACTTAAATCAAGTGTAATAGGCTCCATCTTTTTGGAGAGCTGTTGTTATTAATGTCATCCTGCAACCCCAAAATCGATGGACAAGAGCCACTGCTGGCCAAAAAAACAGCTTTGTTTTGTTGTTGGCTGTTTGCCTGAATTCAACCACAGCAATGCGATGGGTTTTTCCAGACTGACACACATATACTGATGGATTTAATCATTAACGGGGTTGACGAATCCATTATTAACCTTGTTTAATCACTAAACCATTACTGCATCCCATCCCAAAATTAAAAATGTGGAAGTCATGCATTTTCATATCAGTGTTTCTGTATCATGTGTTTTATACCTCTCTCTTTCCATGCCTCTAAAACACACTTCAGCCAAACACAAATTTACGGTCCTTATCCTTATCATATCATCACCACACTATATGTTCGGTCTCCAGTGCTCTGTAAAATCTAACGTTGCACCGGTGGAGAACTGCTTTCCTTTGCACGAGACTTGAATTTGGTGTCAGAATGTGCTGAAGTACTGTATCCTACTGTATAGAAGTACTGAATAGATTCTACTGAGTGAGTGTAAGGGATAACAGATGGGGTGTGCTTTTATAGGAAAATAATCAGTGACAGGGTGGGGTAGTGTGCTTCATTACCACCTCAAATAATTACTTTCTAAAAACACCGTGTCCCAAAGTGTTTTATTCCTCTTATACAACATCAGTTTGTCAATTATTACAATGTTTAATTTATTAAAGAATAACAAATACTTTTTAACCATTTGTTGTTACAGTTATGAATTGGCCACAAGATAAGTTAGTTCCTGTTCGCATTTACGTTATAGCAGCTGCAAGCAGCCATTTACAGCTCTCTTTCGCTCTTGAAGTTAATAAGACAAGAAAACTGTCATATTGCCAAGAAAGCAGAAGGTGTAAAGTCCTCCGTCTTGAAGATGGAAAACTTGCTGAACGTTATAAAGCGCTGATATCCAACACTCATTCCATAAATAAAAGTCTCCTTACAGAAAACGTCACCATTAAAATCAACGATTTTATGTCATTGTTAAATCTTTTTTTAGATTATGTGGAGCTTCCTCTGTACACGTCCCTGTGAATGAGCTGTTACTATAGAAACGATAACGTATTCGAGCGAGTGCATTAATATACACCCGTGATTTGCAGCTGCACTACTGTCAGAGCTGCTGTTATAGAAAATGAATCAACACCTTCTGACCAATCACAATCCAGTATTCAACAGCGAGGTGGTATTAAATGATTTAAATAATACTTATTTAATACAACAAAAATTTGTCTGGTATAATAGCAGAAAAAAAACCCTAAATATTTTCCAAAAGAAGAAAACAAGATCTCACGGTAAAATTTCATGTATGTTAATTACTTTATTTGAATTTTATTTGCAGTATAGAAGAAGCAATAATTCACAGTTAAATTATTTCCATTGTGTATTATTCTAAAAGTCCTGACTAAATCATTTCAGCTAGCTTATTAGCAGTGGTGCGTAAGGTTAACACAGGATTATTTAAAAGTCTGAAATGAACATATTGTTTGTGATATTTATTTTCCAAATATGCATTTCATAATGAATGTAAGTGGTGTCAAGAATATAAGCGAAGAAAGAATGTAATATTGACAAAGGAAAGCTGTTTTGCATCTGAAAGTTGTCTGATTTGACAGAAAACCATTAATGTGCATAAATATGATTTGATAATATGCCACTCTTACTTTTCTTGTGTCATAAAGTTGCTCACAGGGGGAGAATGACATTTTAGGAACAAATAAAGATAGAAAGTGAAAAACTGTCATACACAATACTGATCTGCATTACAATTATAAGTTATATCAGGTCATTGATTATTACTTTCTTGAAAACCTTTTTGTCTTTGACTGTATGTGTGTGTGTGTGTGTGTGTGTGTGTGTGTGTGTGAGAGAGAGAGAGAGAGAGAGAGAGAGAGAATGAGAAGTAGAGAACACTAACATGCCCTAGCCTTGTCCCTATCAGCACCACCTATGAATGATGCAGTGAAGGTTGGTGATACGGTGCCAATAGTCACGGTGGTTCCCCCTCCTTCCCCCACCCACAAAGGTCTGACACTGCATCACAATACTTTCACGAGTGTGCTTGCGTGTTTCCTTGAGTGTATTTGCACTTATGTACGTGCTCATGTCTTCAGTCTATATTTACTCTATTATTAAAAGTTGTTGGTTTCTCTGTGTATGTGCTTCGATACCAATTTAGTCATGGCAGCTGTTGTGTGTGTGTGTGTGTGTGTGTGTGTGTGTGTGTGTGTGTGTGTGTATGTGTGACTTTAGCACCATTCAAGGTTTCTCTGTGTGTATTCTGTGTGTGTGTGTGTGTGTGTGTGTGTGTGTGTGTGGGGCACCTTTAAATGTCTGAAGAGTTGATGTTATGGCACCATTCATGTTTGCATGATATTAGCAATGGAGGAAATTTTTTTTTGTAGAAAAACACTGCAAAAAAATGACATTTTTCACTTCACGTCAAGTAAATATATGTTGAATATATTAGATTTTAGTTAGCATTATCTATTCTAAGATTACAATCAGTTAAATATTTGACATCTGTAATCATTTCAAGCTTGAAATATTCTCGATCTATCAGCTAGTTTTGCTCAATTTAGGTATTTATTTCTAGAATAATATAATATCATCTGCCAGTAGAATAAGACAAGCTTGAAATGAGTAACATGTCTAGAATAGGGTTGTTTATATGTTTATAGTGATCCTATAGATAAATATGTCTATATTCAAGATATTTTCACTTGCTAAAATGTTGTTTTTGCAGTACATTAGGAATGCAACTACACGAATAAGGAAAAATGGATTTGCGTAATAATGGAAAAATGGCTTTGTTTATCTGTGCTGGTTGTAGTGCTGCTGTATGAACATGGTTGCACTTTTTCTGAGAATTCACTCAAAGTCGATTTGTATGAGACATTATGAAGGTGTTAGAGCTTTTCCCATGACTTCATTTGAAATTGCTCGCTTGTTAAAACTCTGACTAATTTCTGTGGAATGGCTACATCACACCTCCACTTCCATTTCATTTTAAAATCTCATTTCACACACACACACACACACACACACACACACACACACACACACACACACACACAAGAACAGCTCATTTTATTTCATTCCATTCTGTATAATCATGTCTGTAGCTGGACCATGTGCTTTTTCATTTCAAGTCACTGCTACTGTGTTGTCATGTGACCCGATTCAGCCGAACGTGAGGTGTATCCGATGCTGAACACACTTTGCCTGCATGCTGTGTTGACATATTAGTGGACGTGGAACTCAGTGACAGGTGGGTGTATGTGTCAATCTCACTTTTGTTGCAGATAAAGATGATGAAGTCACTGCCAGCAGTCCGTCACCTCCGCCCCCATCAGGTTGGTGCCCATGACAGCCCAATTCTCATTTCCTCTTTTTGCTGAGGATTTAACAATAGAAGTGCTAGTGTAGCTCTGATGTGACAGAGCGCATCGGCAACCAGCTTGGATTGAACAGAAAGAGAAGCAGGAGAAATACAGAGAAAGAGGAAAAAAGTTTGGGGGAAGTTTTTTGGCAAGACGGAGGATTGTTAACAGAAGATATGTAATGAATAACACACTTCAGAGCATGCGGTTATACGAAAATAATCCACGCTGGGGTGGTGGGATGCAGCATGACGTGAAGCAGAGTGGATTATTTTCATATACCTGCATTGTATGCAGTGCCTTATTCCACTTATACCGCAGCGGTTTGCCAGCGATTACAATGTTTAACTTAATATTGAACGACACGTCGCACATTTTAAGGGTTTATAGTTAAGATTAAATGTTGAACATCCACAAGACAAGTTAGTTCCTGTTATATTATATATTATAATATATATTATAGCCACGACAAACAGCTGTTTCCTCACCAGCTCCCCACTCTCTCTCTCTCTCTCTCTTAAAAAACACAGATTGTCATTTTACAGAGAAACCTGAAAGTGTAAACTCCGCACTGTGACTGTTACAAAGTGCTGACACTGGAGACTCCTTCCGTAAAAAAGTTAAATAAACGTCTCCTAATAAATAACATCACCACAGCAACTGTTATACATTTTTCTTAGTTAAACAACACCACACTGAAAAAAAAGAAAACCCATTTACATTATTTGGAGCATCAGCCGTATGCGTCCCTGTGTATGAGCTGTTACTATGCATACAATATTAGAATGAGCGCATTAATATAAACCTGGCGTTCATGTTACAGCCAAAACTACTGTCCGAGTAGTATACACACCTTCCGTGATACACACCTTCTGACCAATCAGATTCAAGAATTCAACCGCACTGTGGTATAAGTCTTTAAATTCTAACTGCTTATATATATATATATCAGTCAGGTCCATAAATATTGGGACATCGACACAATTCTAACATTTTTGGCTCTATACACCACCACAATGGATTTC
>CM074924.1:23038740-23058259 GCA_037576815.1 Pangasius larnaudii | reverse complement strand
TATATATATATATATATATATATATGTATTTATTTATTTATTTATTTATTTATTTTATTTATTTATTTATTTTATTTTATATAAGGTGTTGGGACAGCAAACTATCTATTTAGTCGATACCCTGTCATTAAACACACTTGTTTATTGTTGTTGATTAGACTGCTACATTAATTACATTAATTAATATCTTTGTCTATGTGCTGTTGTCTTTACCTATTAAGTAAATTATTTTACTAATACTAAAGAACAGTTATATTATCTTCATTGAGAAATATAGCTTGTAAAATTGAGCAGCTTTTCCGGTAAACTCTCAGTACATTAGTGACTAATGGGTTTTGTGCAGGTTTATCTTTGAGCACAAGGGAACACAGAGGATCATGGTTATCAGTAACTGTCAGCTGAATGATGATGCTGCCTATTCAGTGGTAGCTGGAGATGAGAAATGTACTACTGAACTGTTTGTGAAAGGTAAATTCTCTTACACATTAGACTTTAGTGCTCTTTTGTGTCTTTACATTCTATGAGTGTGTGTCAGCTGGTAAAAAATGCATGCTGTGAGATCTTGCATGTATTCAGTAAGTATATGGTCTTAATATCTATGGAAATGTAAAAAAGGAACCATTGTTAGATTTTAATGTCTCAGTCTGACCCTTTGTGCAGTGTTACCAGTGAAGATTGTTAAAGAGCTGGAGGCTGTAAAGACTACGGTCAATGAACGAATTGAGCTAGAGTGTGAGGTGTCAGAAGAAGGAGCACAAGTTAAATGGTGTGTTTCTGTGTCTTTGTGTAAAACAATAAATAAATATAGAGGTGATAATGTTGAGGAGGTAGAAAAACATAACTTTCCCATTCCACTGTGACAGGCTGAAGAATGGGGTTGAGGTTCCTACTGGGGTGCGTTCAAGATATCGTGTAAAGTCTGAAGGCACAAAGCACTGGCTGATTATAGATGATGCCATGAAGGACGATACAGGCACCTATTCCATCATGGCAACTGGGGGTACCAGTGAGGCCCGTGTCCAAGTGGACTGTGAGCAGAATTTATTTTTCGATTTTTTATAGTGGCTCAGTTCTATTGCTACTAAGCCAAACTAAGCCATAGGTTGTTAGATTAGTTAGAACCTGCGCTACAGAATACATTTTCTTCTCTTCTCTGTCTCTATTCTATTACTGCTGTCTCTCTTCCACTCCACTCCATCAACTTTTCGTACAGTGAAGCCACTGAAGATTCTACAAGATCTACAAGACATGACGCTCCGTTTGGGGCAGCCGCTCAAGCTGCACTGCGAGATCTTACCCGGAAATGTTCCTGGGCGTTGGTACAGAAACGGCCAGCTTATCCAGTCCAGCGATCACATCACCATCATCCACAGAGCCAAGTACAGTCGCGCACCCAGTTCTACTCCTTCACCCTGCATTAAACCTGTGTTTACACTCTCGCACACGTCATCCTTTATTATCCAGTCAAAAATAACCAAACATTCACCACACTCATACACTAAAGAACTAAAAATTTGCTTTTTGTGGCTGACAGGACCCATAAGTTGGAAGTTGAGAGCTGCACCCTACATGATGCTGGAGACTATACTTTTGTGCCTGAAGGGTACACACAAAGCCTTAGTGCCAAAATCCACATAATAGGTACCAAATTCTGTACTTTCTTTATGGGGAAATTTTTTAAACAAATTTAAGTATAACTGAGGAGTGTGTACTGAGTTTCTGGTGGATGTTTCCGGAGAACCTACTACAAATTATCACTAAACACAGTGAACCTTATAGGAAAGGTATATATAACATTGCTGTTTGTTAATTTTTCAGATCCCCCTAAAGTGCATTTGGATGCTCTGAATGCTCCAGATAACACTATAACAGTTGTGGCTGGTAACAAGCTGCGTTTGGAGATCCCCATCAGTGGAGAGCCTGTACCCAGAGTGGTGTGGATGAAAGGAGAGCGGGTGAGTGGAGATGGAGTGCTGATGGAGGGAAATTGAAGGCCAGTCATCTAGACTTTTATAGAACCCAGCATAAGACCCATAACTGTGACGTCAGCCATGCCTCCTGGTTGCAGAAACATAGCAGGACACTATAGCGGAAGACTAGTGAATTTACTTTGGACTGATGAGCCCACGGTGGAGATGTTTGGTCATCATGCACAGCACCATGTTTAGCAAAAACTAAACACAGCGTATCACCACAAACACCTAACACCAGTTGTGAAGCATGGTGGTGGATGATTTGGTTTTGTTTTGTAGCCACAGGACCTGGGAAACTGCAGTCATTGAGACAACAATGAACTCCACTTTTTTTTTTTTACCAGAATATTCTTGAGACAAATGTGAGGCCATCCAGCAGCTTAAGCTGGGTCGAAATTGGGTCATGTAAGCAGACAATGATCCCAAGCACAATCTCAAATTTGTTTATAGAAGTTGGTGAGGACCACACAATTATTATTTAGGCCCTGATAAATAAAATCATAGAATTGAAGGAGGGAGTATTTTCTTTTGTACTGTAGTTCAGCTAAAATCTACACCAAGAAACTAACTAGCTAACGATAGATATGTATTTCATGTAGCATCATGTTGCTACTTGGGTCTTTTTGCAACCAGCACATCTCTATGTGTGTTTATAAACACCAAAGGCCTGAGACTATTGGCCTGAGACTTTGTGCAGCAAAAGTACAAGTTATAAATAAAAGCTTAAGCCAGTTCCCATTGTACTTGTGTACAGGTTATTCTTGAGACAGGGACTCGAGTTCATGCAGAGACATTCTCTGACCACACCTGCCTCACTATTGAAGTCACTGAGAGAGAGGACAGTGGCAGCTACAAGGTCGTCCTGCAGAATGAAGCAGGAGAGGACACAGGCAGTATCAAGATTAAGGTTGTGGGTAAGGTTCTCAAATAAATATACTGAAGCATCTGGATTCTACAGGTAATGTCAATGGATTATGTAGATGTTGGTGGTGGTCTATAACCATGAAGCTACTTTTGCCAGCTACTAGTGATGGTGGAACTTATTTAACATGTATGGAAGAAGTCTCCAGTGTCACACTTTGTAACGATCAGAGTTTTCAGAAGAGAAGACATTAACTTCAGTAGCTTGGGAACAACTGCTTATAGGTTGTCGTTATTTTCTTAACAGCATGCCCTGTTGTGTTTTATTCTTTACATAATATCAGTGTACAATTGAGTTTGAGTCACATTCTATGATTTGTGGGACAAACAAAATATCAATGTCTTCATATTATTATTTTTTAATTTTTATTATTTTGCTGTAGTCAATAAAATATTTTACATTAATGTGTAGATCAATCTGTGTTAGTAGAAGCTGCCAGGTTGGTAATGGTTTATATACACAGTTGGTTAAAAACACATGCACTTAAGGGTTAAAGAATTTAAAAAAAAAAAAAATTATTAAAACAATTATATGCTATTTCTCATATCTGTGTTCTAGATATACCTGATCCTCCTGGGCCTCCCTTGGTTCCTGTAGTTGGTGGTGACTGGTGTACAATGACATGGGAACCTCCTCTTTATGATGGGGGTTCTCCTATTCTGGGTAAGGAAATACATAAACATACTGTACATGTTTTATATATAGCATAATTATTTTGTATAGTTTTTTTCATTGGAGGCCCTTTTACACATGTAGACACCTTCATCTATAGCCAAATCCCAATCTTGATATAAATCAGCATACGAAAAGCAGTTTCTCCAACACCAGCATTGCCCTTATGGCTGTGCTGTTCTGTCCCTCAGGATACTTCATTGAGAGGAAGAAGAAGCAGAGCTCCAGGTGGATGCGACTTAACTTTGACCTCTGCAAAGAGACCACATTTGAGCCTAAGAAGATGATTGAGGGTGTGCCGTATGAGGTGCGGATCTTTGCTGTTAATGCGATCGGTGTTTCCAAGCCCAGTGAGCCGTCAAAACCCTTTATTCCCCTTGGTGAGTACCACACCTTTCACACCTTTGAGCTTGCTGGTCTTCATTACCTCCAGTCTCCAGTGCCTCCACCTGTCTATAAGTACTTATGCTTGGTCAGCTCACAGCCATTTAGTCTTTTTTCATAAGATAATAGTGCACAATCCTAGCAGATCCCTTCATAGGAGACAGCAACAGATATACCATGACACCATTGCCATATTTGAGCTTGCCCTTCAGACACTCCTTTTGCAGCTGTTGCTGATCAGAGATCCAAAGTATTCCCATTCTACACACAGCACAAGCCTGAGATTTAGAGGACATTAAACATGTCATTATGTGTGTGTGTGTTTGGTCCAAATCATTTTATTATTCATAGATGATTTTCACAATGTTGTTTTATATTTGATTATCCCTTGCATCATATGAGATCTAAAATGTGAAATGCAGCTAGTATGAAAAGTGCAATCAGATTCGTGTCTACTCTCTCTCCCTCTTTTTTTCAAGCTGTAACCAGTGAGCCCACTTTGCTGGTGGTTGATGAGGTGACGGATACAACCGTGACAGTGAAGTGGCGTCCTCCAGAAACCATCGGAGCTGCCGGGTTAGATGGGTACCAAGTGGAGTACTGCATTGAAGGAAGTAAGACACCTATATAGACCTGTGTATACATAACTATGACTAACACTAATTAATAATAAATGCTGCCAGATCTAAAGTGCTATATTGTAAAGTACTGTACTATAAAGTCAGTATTTCCATTATACTTGAGCAATCATATCATGTAACAGTGGCTAAAAAAAATTGTTCGTCATCTAGTGAGGACTGATAATCGTGTATAATGAAGCTGGACAACAGAGCTGACATCATGTGATGCTCCCATGTCTTTTTGACGGAAACACTCTCAGAAAGTGGTTAGGTAATAGCTGAACTATTTTCTGTTTCCACAGCAGACGAATGGATTATTGCCAATAAGGAACTGATTGAGAAAACCAAATACACCCTCACAGGCCTGACACCAGAGTCCAAGATCTTAATCCGAGTGAAAGCGATTAATGCGGCTGGTGCCAGCCAACCGCGCACCATTCAACACTCTATCCTGGTCAAAGAGGTCGTTGGTGAGCTACATCAACTGCAGCTCCTGTACTAAAAAGTATTTTAGTATTTTTTTAGATTTTGGGATAAGTTAATACGAAAAGTAATGCTCATAACTGAATTGCTATGAACTTAATACACTGTATAAAGAATAGTATAAACACAGAGATGCTTATAGTTTTAGTCAGTTGGAGTTATTCTATTGGAAGATGCCTACAAAAGATCTCTTACATTTGTCAAAATGCTCTTGCAGAGCCCCCTAAGATTCGTATCCCTCGCCACTTGAAGCAGACGTACATACGCAGGGTCGGAGAACAAGTTAACCTCGTTGTGCCATTCATGGTAAGGCAATGATCATTAATGAACGGAAGGGAAAGCATGCAAAATAAATTTCTATGTGAGCTCTCGGAATTTAAATGTCATCTACCAAAACAAAAAAACTAGATTCAGCATAATCAGGTTGCAATTTGTAAAATGTTTTGCCCAGGGCAAGCCCAGGCCAAAGATCACCTGGCTGAAGGACGATCAGCCTATCGAGCCAACGCAGATCAACATCCGCAACTCAGACTGTGACAGCATCATCTTCATTCGCAAAGCTGAGCGCAAGCACTCTGGGAAATACAAGTTGACTGTGCAGGTGGAAAAACTTGTGGATACAGCCATCCTGGACATCCAGATCGTGGGTGAGCAATCAGCCTCTATCATATTCAAAGTTTGGAAAGAGGCTTGCATGGAATATTTGGTTAGAATACTGTATGTTGGTCAAAAACATAGGGAGCTTTAACTTAACTGCTGTACAATATCCTAGATAATGTTAAACAATTGTCCTTTTCTGATGCTCTCTCCATCAGACCTTCCTGGTCCTCCACAATGTGTTCGAATCGAGGAGGTCTGGGGTGAGAATGTAGCTCTGGACTGGACGCCACCCAAAGATAGCGGCAATGCCCCCATAACAGGATACACCATCCAGAAGGCAGATAAAAAGACCATGGTATGTAAGATTTTTTTGTTCCCAGGCATAACCTCCCATAGAGGGAGAAAAGCAGTTTCCTGCTTTTGTTGCAGTTAAAGAACATGTATGCTATCACAACACAGTCTCAATGAATTTACTCGCTCATTGCAACTTTTCTACAAACTTTGCATAATATCTGGTTGGCTATTGTGCCTACAGGAGTGGTACACCTGTGTGGAGCACTACCACCGCACATGCATCACTATCAGCGAGCTGGTAGTAGGCAACGAGTACTACTTCAGGATCTTCTCGGAGAACATGGTGGGCCTGAGCGAGAGCGCCACCACCACTAAAGATACAGCAGTCATACTGAAGGAGGGTAAGATTTGACAACCATGCATTCCTCACTTGCGTAACCATATGTGCATAGCTTTCCCATCAGATTCACTGTAGTCGTCTTGGATCTCCTGACTAATATCCAGTTGATGAGGTAAAAATGAAAAATCTATAAAATGTTGTGTTGTACAATATTTCTTCTCCTCATGCTCTCTTTTGTTCCAGAAAAATAACCATGATAATAGTACCTCATTTAACAACAACAACAAAAAATTCTTATAACTCAAATGCATTATACAGATTTTTCAGCTGAAATGAACATAAAACACATACAGTACCTAAGAATCTCAATTACTTCTACATCTTAGAAAGTGAATACATCTTGTTATATAGTTAAGGTGATCTAGTATTTGCTATTATAAGATTACAATAAACCAAATATAAGATTAAAAGTTATTTCTAGACATTTTATTTACTGATTTTAAGATTTAGATTTTCTTATTCTTTTGGCAGAAAATGTTGCTTTTTTCTAGAAATAAATGCTTAAAATGAGTAAAATTATCTGCCAACAGAACAACACTTTTTCCAGCTTGAAATTAGAAAAAAAATGTCTAGGAATTGAATAATAATTGTATCATTAATTTACTGTAATCTTATAATAGCAGATAAATGTAGCTATATTCAAGATATTTTCACTTGATATCATATGTTGTGGTGTGCCTTTCTCCATCTGTTTATCTCCTCCTTTTTGTTGCTTTTTTGGACAAACTGTAGAATCGTAAGAAGGACTAGAAGCTGTTCATCATATGTGACGAGCAAAATAATTAATATAATATTGCACAACTAATGGGCTAATGGTAAACTAAATTGGTGTTGTCTCCTCTTCATCACATAAGGGAAATTCCCCCATGATACAGTGCTTGGCCCGTATCATGCACACTCCCGCTATCCATATCCCCTCTTTTCTTCCTCCTTCTCCTCTCCCTCTTCTGCCTCCTGTCACTCTTTCTCAGGTATGAACCTGAAGAACCAAGAATACATCAACTATGACTTCACAGAGGCACCCAAGTTCACACAGCCGCTCATCAATACGTTTGCCGTCGCCGGGTACAACACGTCCCTTAACTGCAGTGTCCGCGCCAACCCACGGGTACGTGAGAGATGTGTGTAGCTCTGTGTTAATATCAGCCATTCACCACTCCGCAGCTACAGACAGCTCAGTGATGCTATAGAGGAGCTCTGATTGCAGGCTTCTTTTTATTTTAATTAAAAACATCCATTAAATGTAAAATCATTTAAATAGACAGCTTAAAATCGACAGCTTCTTTTTACTTAATAACACTTTTAATTAAAACAGGAAATAATAATAGAAAAACAATAAAAAACTATTAATTTATAGTTGAGGCCAAAGGTTTACACACACCTAGGCTAAAGAGTTTCAAAATCAATTTTTCACATCTACACACATTTCCTGTGTTAAGTCAATTAGGGAATCTACTTTTTTTTTCCATAAGAAGTCATTTCAATATAATTGGTGTTGTTGCCTTTTAATTGCTGGAACTTGAATTAAACGCTTGTTGTAGCTTTCCACAAACTTCTCACAATACTTTGGTGGATTTTTTGCCCCTTCCTCCTGAGACTCGCTTTTTCACTTCAGTCCACAAATTTTCTCTGGGATTCAGGTCAGGGCTTTGTGACGGCCGCTCCAACTCTGGAAGTTTGCTTAGGATCACCGTCCTGCTGGAAAACCTACTTGTGACCAAGTTTGAACTTTCTGGTCTTGAGGTGTTGCTTCAATATTTCTAGATAATCCTCCTCCCTCATGATCTCATCTATTCTCTAAAGTCCATCAGTCCCTTTTCCAGCAAAACACCCCACAACATGATGCTGCCACCCCCATGCTTCACAGTTGGGATGGTGTTCTTCAGATTAAAAGCCTCACCCTTCTTCCTCCATACATAACGCTGATCTTTATGGACAAACAGTTCAATTTTTGTTCCGTCTGACCAGAGGACACTCCAAACTCCAAAAGCCTGGTGATCTCCTGCAACCTTCAATACCAGGTTTTTCTATACCAGTCTTTGAGTAAGAGCTTCTTCCTTGCCTGACAGCCTTTAGACAGACCATGGTGATGGAGGACTCTTTTAATCATACTTTGGTACCTGATGCCTCCAACTCCTTCACCAGTTCCTTTATTGTTGTCTTCGGGTCTGTTTGAACCATTCGGACCAAAGTTCATTCATTTCTGGGAGTTAATTTGTGCCTCCGTCCTGAATGATGCAGTGTCTGTGTAGTTTCATGATATTTCTGTGACAGTATCATTTCCTTTGATACTATCAAAATAAAATTTTGATAGTAATATAGAAAGATTTTATACATAGTATATAGTGTGATAAACATCATCACATCAAAAGCCCATTAAATTTGTCACAATTATTGTTGCAACAATTAATTAATTATTTCATTCATTCACTTACATTCACAGTAACGATCGATCCGGATCCTGTCTGAACAACTTCACAGCATTATTAGAATACCCTCCTGCTGCACTAACAGACCACAATATACACCTTGATGTACTGATGTTTTTTTTATGTTAACTGATATCATAAATAATATATATTGGCTCTTATGTGGTGCTTTGTGAAATACAGCAGAGCAGCTATTTATAAACCCATCCTACATAAATGATTGAACCAGATCATAGCTCCTGCCCTCTTACACAGGGTTGTGTGGCTCACTGAATTGCTAGACGAATCCATGCCTTTACAATGTAGACATTTGTTCATGCACACAAACTCTACACAGAGAGTAACTCACTCTCAGGATTGAACCAGGGTTCCTGGAGCTCTGAGGTAGCAATGCAACCCACTGGTTCTACATGCCACCAGAAATTAGTACTTCTTTAAGCAAATTGCATTGTGGTATTCAAATATAAACTTGAATGTGGCACAATACACTTTATTTTACACTTTAGGTCATGTATTTTTACTTTACGTAGTGATGCTTTTGAGACACGTTCACTATTTCCCTTATATAGCCCAAAGTGATCTGGATGAAGAATAAGATCACCATCATTGATGACCCACGCTACCGCATGTTCAGCAGCCAGGGTGTGTGTACGTTGGAAATCCGGAAGCCCAGCCCATTTGACGGAGGCATGTACACCTGCAAGGCCATCAATGACCTCGGGGAAGCCCAGGTGGACTGCAAACTGGAGGTGAAAGGTCAGTCTGGGCTTCAGTGCAAGTTATGCAGTTCACTGAATCATAGATAAGGGATTAATCTTTCATCTGAATCCATGTTAGTTTAGCACACAGGAACCAGTACTAAACATCATAGCTGTTATTCTTTCATTTCTTATTACATTCGCATGCATTTATAACACGAGTTACCATACACAGTTCAATCCGAAAGTATTGGAACAACAAGGCCAATTCTTTTGTTTTTGCTATACACTGAAGACATTTGGGTTTGAGTTGAATATTCAAAAGATGAATATGAGATGATAGATCAGAATTTCATATTTCATTTCCACATCTAGATGTGTGAAACAACTTAGAACATGGCACATTTGGTGGCAGAATACCCAATTTTTAGGTGAGCAAAAGGAACAGTTAGTCTTAAAGTAAATAAGACTTAATATTTGGTTGCATATCCCTTGATTTGGCCTTTTCTTCACTATGGTAGAGGTTAATCTTGATTCCAAAACAATTCTTACTGCTGATGAGAGGTTTGCATCTTGTGGTATGACCTCTATATTTCTGCTCTCAGAGTCTTCTTCAAATGGTGGATTGTGATTCCTTCACTCCTGCCCTGTGGAGGTTGTTCGTGATGTCACTGACTGTTGTTTTTGGGTTTTTCTTCACAGCTCTCACAATGTTTCTGTCATCAACTGCTTTTGTTTTCCTTGGCCTTGTTTGATGTCGGGTTGTTAGTACACCAGTGATTTCTTTCTTTTTAAAGGACATTCCAAATTGTTGTATTGGCTATGCCCAAAGCTTGTGCAATGGCTCTGATTGATTTTTCCTCTTTTCTCAGCTTCAAAATGCTTTTCTCCCATAGGCAGCTCTCTGGTCTTCATGTTGGTCTATCCATTTTAACAACAAATGCAGTCTTCTCAGGTGAAACCCAGGGATCAAACCAAGAGTAGACATTCAGAGCTATTAACTGCTTAAACAATCAATCTAACAGGACACACCTTTGCAACAAGAAACATATATGTTCCAATATTTTTGATCACTTGAAAAATGGCTGGGTTCAAACAAAAGTTCCCATGTTCTAAGTTTTTTAACGCGTCTATATGTAAATATCAGGAAATGAAAGCTGAAATTCCGATCTATCGTCTCATATTCAGCTTTTGATCTCAAACCCAAATGTCTTCAGTGTATAGCAAAAACAACAGAATGGGCCTTGCCGTTCCAATACTTTTGCAGGGGACTGTAGATAATAAGATGTCATGATTCTTGGCACACATTTTCAGTTATTTTTGTCATAATGAGAAAATAACTGCTGTTTTCACTTCCAGATTCCATAGCTGGCCTGCTCAATCTAAATTTCTGAATCAGTTGCCCTGTTAACAAAGGATTCAGGAGTCTCGCTCTTGTATGAGATGAGATCAGTTGCCTTCTGGTTTTAAACATGATCTTTTAAAGCCGAAAGGTGTCTGCATTCACTGAACGAGAGCATGACACACTCATGCTTCTCACTCTGCTTTCGCTGCTTTCAGAACCTTTTTTCAGGAAACCGCTTCATTACTTTAAAATATACAGTATACAAGTAGATTAGTTTACAGTGGCATACACTTACACATCACTACGTTTCCCTCTCAGCAGGTCTCTGTCTTAATCCTCCATGTAAAATCTGTAATGACTAAGTCAGCGATGCAGCCTGACACACACATAACTCCCTCACTTAAAACAAAGGGTTTAACCCCCTCTTCTCTTTTCTCCCCAGTCATCACTCAGGAATAGTGAATGTGTTATTCTCATCTAAGGTAAGCTTTCATATGGTTTCGGGCATATGAAGCTTATTTATATCATTCATTCTGCGGCTCTCACTAATCCTGCTTTTGCTGCTTTGGTTCAGTCATGACCCTGAGGCCTTACTTTTTCATTCGAGCGTTGGTGAAAGTGCTATTAGCATCGTTTCTGTTGATCAGCAGCTGTGTCTGTCGTGTCTACGCTGTACTTGAGACTTGTTTTCCGTACTCCTTCCCGCATGCTTGTCCATCGCAGAGCACTGACAGCGCTAAGCGGGTGTGTGAGCAAACTTTCTCTGTCTCTAACAACTGGAAGACTGTGCCAGTGTCTCAGATGCCGGTGTGCTGCTTGCATGATCCCCGTTTCATGGTAACTGTGCTGGCCACGTAACATGTTCCAGACAGCGCGTGAGTAACTTCCTCTTGTCTGAGTCAGCCATGGTCAGACTTTTTCCCCCGATGTTTGCAACCACAGCACTGTAGCAAGGATTTCCATACTGTATATTGTTAAATGTTTCTTTAGGAGAGCACATTTAACAGATCTCTGACCCACTAGCCATTTTAGAGCAAGCGCACATGACATCCCGCTGTAATATTACTGTAGGAGATGTTCCTGTACTCACAGTTTTGTGTAGTGCCTGCTTCTGTACTGACGTCTTTCTTTCTTTCTTTCTTTCTTTCTTTCTTTATTTCTTTTTCTTTCTTTCTTTCTTTCTTTCTTTCTTTCTTTCTTTCTTTCTTTCTTTCTTTCTTTCTTTCTTTCTTCATGTGTCTCTCCTTGTCTGTTTTTTTTTTTTTTAATCTATTCCCCTTGTATGTAGAAGGTGCATTTTGGACACTGACCACACACTACACTACACTACACTACACTACACTACACTACACTACACTACAATCTGTCTTTCTTTTCCTCATACACATGCTACATGCTTTTCCTCTATCTCCCTCAGGAGGCTTTACATTCATTGAGCTGATGAAGCGTGGCGTTCCCTTGCACCTTATCGATAAGTACATGAACGAGACAAAGTCGCTGGAGTTGGAGAAGAAGGGATCTGACTGATGAAGGGTTTCAACCAGTGCTTTCCCAGTAATCCCTGTTGCTAGAGCCCTTTAGTGAAGTGTGTGACCCGTCTTTGGTATGGCATGCGGTGTTCAGACATGGACCTATAGTACTTTAAGAAAGGTTTGCTAACGGCTAACTGTATGACAGGCTGCTTTCTCCGAAACTCTGTTCAAGCGCAGATGCATGTCTTCAGCGGAATTGGACCGTAGCTTCACAATGTGTAAAACACAGTAAACGATGCTTGGGTGGCAAATATGTTGGTGCATTCAATGTATTATTTTGTTTCATGTTCAAAAATGCTAGCTGCTCTATCAGTTATACATTTGAAGTGTTTACCTTGTTTGTCTGTCAGATTTGGTGAAGATGAAAATATCTATCTAGTGAAAGAAGTAGCAATACTTCATTTAGTATGGTTGAGTTGAATAAATGTCACAATAATAAAGCTGTGTTGTGTGTTTTTAACAGTTCGATTCCTTTTTGTCGTGTTTGTTTGCACATTGCATATTTGATGATGTCGGTTTGATCCTACCTCGTAGCAGCCAAACTTGCTGAAACATCCAGCTTGGTCTGACCGGTTATCAGCTGCCAGAACAGGTGAACTAGTCAAACTGGTAGCTCATCTTTGCTAGCTGGTGAGTTATTTTTCCGGCTTCTTTGTTACCTAACTACATTGAGATTTTCTAATTGTTGTGTTATTGTTGTGTAAAAGTAACCTGGGTATGATGTAGCATCAGTAGCAGGAATTCAAAAAGTGTTTCCTTTCTACCGGCTGGTGAAGATGATCTACCAGTTCGATCTGCTCGGCTTGTCAGATTAAACTGGATTTTTCAGCAGGGATGTTAGGCCCTGTTCACACTTGGATAAGTGGACAGTGTTAAGTACACATGTGGCTCCAATGTGTTTCAGATACGCATCGTCATCCGATCCCCCGAACCACATTCGGGGGCGGTCTGGGACGCCTAAGACCACATATCACCTGTAGTGTGAACGCAAAAGCGCCTTGATGCGTTCAGCAACAAAAGACCCCCTAATCAACTGGAAAAGACACAATCATCGCGAGACTATTTGGAAATAGCGCTGAATGATAGAGGATAATGGATGAAGGTGACGCTATAACAGCAGACACAAAAACAACTGCTTATTTCATAGCTTATTTTGTCGTCCCATCTCTCATTCATTTTGATTTTGATTAGTTTCGTGAGCAGCCCACGTGATCGAAACAGACGAAACAGCTCATACAGGTACACGAGACAGGACATTTCGACCTGCGAGCGAGTGCAGAGACAGCCTGACGTGATACATGCTGGTGATGTATGAAATCCGATCCCAAGTGGTCACTGGAGACACATTTACAATGCCAGCTGCGTGTTTCGGCTGTGCGCTGCAGAAAATCATGTGGGTCATTTGCACACAAGCAAGTTCATGTAAACATCCATTTTTACACGTCAGGATCCATTTGATGATGTTTGTGAACATGGGTTGTTTAAGCAACACAAGAAAAAGTTCACCTCACCTGTATGGACTTTGGTATGTGTGTGTCTGTGTATGTGTGTATGTATGTATGTGTGTGTGTAAGTGTGTGTCTGTGTATGTATGTATTTGTATGTGTGTGTATATGTGTATGTATGTGTGTGTCTGTGTGTGTATATGTGTATTTATGTGTGTAATTGTATGTGTATGTATCTCTGTGTGTGTGTGTGTGTATTTGTCATTTTCATGAGCAGAACCTTCAGTTAGTCCCAACCTCACTCTGCTGCTTCAGAGCTACAAGGTGAAGCGAGCAGGAAATCACGGAGTGGACGTGGAAGCAGTCGGGGGAAATTAAAAACACACACATATACACACACATACACATAGACATAGACACTCACACATAAATACACATACACATACACATACACACACACACACACACACATACACACATACATATATACACATATACATACACAAATACACACACATATATATATATATATATATATATATATATATATATATATATATATATATATAAATACACACAAACACACACACAGATATACACATATAGAAACACAGACACACACATACACCCACACATATATACACATATACACAGACACACACATGTATTTTGTATGTGTGTCTATTTGTGTCATTATGTGTATGTGTGTGTATTTGTATCCTGAATGTATTAATTTCTGTAAAGCTGCTTTGTGACAATGTGTTGTGTGCATGTGTGTGTGTAGATGTATGCATGTATATTTATGTGTGTATGTGTATATGTGTATGTTTTTGTATGTGTAATTGTATGTTTGTGTGTATATGTGTGTATATGTGTATTTATGTGTGTATATGTTTATGTAATTGCGTGTGTGTGTGTGTGTGTGTGTGCGTGTGTGTGTGCGTGCGTGCGTGTGTGTGTGTGTGTGTGGGTGTGTGTGCATTTGTCATTTTCATGAGCGGAACCTTCAGTTAGTCCCAACCTCACTCTGCTGCTTCAGTCTCACTCTGAGTGTATATGTGGATATGCGTGTATGTGTATTTAATTTTCCCGGCTGCTTCCACTTCCGCCCCGTGATTTCCTGCTCGCTTCACCTTGTAGCTCTGAAGCAGGAGAGTGAGACTGGAGCCGGAGAGTGAGACAGAAGCCGGAGAGTGAGACTGGAGCCGGAGAGTGAGACTGGAGCCGGAGAGTGAGACTGGAGCAGCAGAGGAAGGTTGAGACTAACTGAAGGTTCCGCTCATGAAAATGACTTTGACACGCAGTTGACGCGGCAGACGCCTCGTTTCGGTCGCCGCTCGGGTGGAGATAAAAAGGGCAGAGACGGTGTTCCGGTGCCTGGTTGTCGGTGTGTGTGTGTGTGTGTGTGTGTCTGTGTGTGTGTGTGTGTGTGTGTGTGTGTGAGTGTGAGTGTGTGTGTGAGTCGGCGATGCCCCGCTGCGTGTGGCCGGAGCCGCTGTCCCTGGCGCAGCTGAAGCGGCTGGAGGAGCACAAGTACAGCGCCGCGGGTCGCTCCTTACTGGAGCCTCCGTGTCAGATGTACTGGAACTGGTTAGTGCAGCAGATCCCGACGTGGCTCGCGCCGAACACGCTGACCATCACGGGACTTATTATCAACGTCTTGACGACCATCATCCTGGTGTTTTACTGCCCCACTGCCACAGAGGAGGTGAGTTCTGGAGGAACTTCAGGACACGACACCAGAAGGCTGATTGGCCTGATCAGCTTCTCTCTCTCTCTCTCTCTCTCTCTCTCTCTCTCTCTCTCATATCAGGAAGCCTGGAAACTTTAATAAAGCACACGTTCACCATTTCCCCATAAAAACTCTTCCCAAGTGTAGTGTAATAACTAACCAGGCTGACTCGACCTCCATACCGATAATATCACAGTTCAGTATCACGATACACGATACCATGTTAATACCGATAAAACACATACACATAGCATTAACTGAACACTAACCATTACAACACCATGTGTGTAATAAACAATGTTTATTACACATGTTTATTTACTTCTTTATTGTTTATTGTTTTGCGCATGTTACGCTAGCACAAAGTCGTTTTTTTTTTTACTTCTGTGTTTTTAGAAATGCTTTAGCACTTGTGTGATGAGGTTTTTTTTTTCCTGCGGAGTTTCCTTACATGGCATCAGGTCATAATTTTAGGTACTAGGTTTTCACTCCAAATTAGGATACAGACACTTCTGGTAAATAAACAGTCAGTGACAGCAACCTTAAGCTCGACTCCCTGTAAGTTTCACACGATGTAGTCTCCAAGGTGTGAATGAGTATGTGTGTGTGTATGTGTGTGTGTGTGTGTGTGTGTGTGTGTGTGTGAATACACCCTGCAGTGTGCACCATCCAGGATGTATTCCCGCTTTGCGCCCAGGATAGGTTTCCCTGACATAAAGCGGACACTGAAGATGAATAAATGAACAAGTTTTACTTGTTCATGGGTATAAAACAACGTCATTAGCATTCGCCTTGAGGTTATATTTCATTGTGTTTCAGCCACGTTGTCGTGTTGAGGTTCATTTATTCAGTGGGGTCCACTGTAAAAAGCTCAGTCAGCTCTTACTCTTCCTGTTGACTTGACTCCAGATTTATAATCCAACACTGGGTTATTCTGCTGTGTAGCAAATGTAGAAAAGCAGTTTGACAGCTGATTAATGTGAATAAGCACACAGCGTATCTTTAGTACAGTGCAAACTGGTTGTGGTAAACAACATTCTATAGTGCGAGTGTGTCGTTATCCTTATCACTGCCTCTTGACCTTTGACCTGTCCTGAATACAGTGAAGAGGCATTATGACCCTTATTCCCTGAACTGCACAAAAAAGTCCAGATTCCACTCTTGCTGAACTATTGTCGAGATATCAGCAGCTTTCCTATCACAAGTTCACCCACCTGTTGGGAGTATTGGGAGATAAAGGCCAACCTTTGTCCTCATTGGCTGAAAGATCTGTGGAGTTTACTGTGACGTTCGTAACAAAGGAGTGGGATCAACTCTTGTTTAACAATAGCACATCTATTAGGCTATTGGCTGTTACTGAATGCGTGCATTACTTCAGGATTTAAGGAATGTCCAGGGGTTAATGTGCTGAATAAGCCCTTGGCATTTGTGGATTTCAAACACAAATAAAATGCAAGTCAATATAATTTTTATATTGAAGGTGTGTACTTACTGGCATGCATGGACAGAAGAGGACAAGAGATTTATCATCCTGGCAAATAAGTTGAAAAGAGTCAAGTACAAAATGTGTTACTCATACTTAGAGTGAATCTAGTCAGTTTATTTTTCACCCCATCCAAATATATTCATACAGTGGTATTAAACATTATGTAAAAAAATAAATAAATAAATAAAAAATAAAAACGAGGTTTGGTATACAGGAAGATAAAGTTTAAATCCCGCCTCCGCCCTGTGTGTGGCAGTTAGCGTGTTCTCCCCGTGCTTCGGGGGGGTTTCCTCCGGGTACTCCGGTTTCCTCCATAATTTCCTCATAGTGTGTGTGAATGTCTGTGCAATTGTGCGAGGGGTTGGCGCCCCGTCCAGGGTGTCCCGCACCTTGTGTCCTGAGTCTCCTGGGATTGGCTCCAGGCTCCCCGTGACCCTCTGTAGGATGAGCGGTGCAGAGAGTGGATGGATGGAAGTGTTTTACACGAACAGTGTGCAGACTTACAGGTCCAGAAAAACCCAGTTAGAGATCAGTGGAAACACAGAAGAACTGAGCCTGTGATTGACACAGAGGTAACAGAAAGGTCATAGTGGAACAAGAGGACAGTAAAAATAAGTCTTTATAGTTCACTGACATTAAATAATCTCAGAAACGAAACCCTGTTCTATGAAACCCTTATTATAGGTGTTAAGCCTCAAATTGCAGGATTATCAGACCCCATTCTCATCATTTACAACACTAGGCTTTAGTCCAAGCATACAGCATGCATAAGAGTTTAACAGAACTTGATAGGATACTGTGAGTACTTGCTGGGAGAAATGGTGGAGCAGCGGGTAACATTGCAGTCTCACAGCTCCAGGCTTCCTGGTTTGTGGATTGTAGGCCTGTACGATATAACGATATTATCGCCCCTACACAATATTACGTTGCTACGATATCCAGTGATGTTTATGGCTGATTATATTATATTACCAGACCTGCAAACTGTTTCGCATTTTAGCGTAGGAGCCCCGTGGAGTACGCTCATATGGGTCATCACTCAGAAATGCTCCAAAACAGCTTCTTTTTTCTCCACAATAAACTGAGAGATAAATCAACGAATTTATTAATCTTTAATAATCTGCGCAGGTGTAAGCAGATAGTAACAGGCACTTCCTGGAAGCTCCGCCCCTTCCCCTAATCTCATGCGCTCTCGCTTTCAGTCACGGTGAATGGATGAATATTTTGAGTTCCTTCATGTGAAATAAAATCCATCAGTGTATGATCAGCTTAGCTAACATTAGACAAGTATATATTTAACATATATTAAACAATACACTAACAGATTATTATATTTATTCGGGATGCCACTGAAACATTTCTGCTGAAAACGGTCACAACGACTCTTTCAGGTTTCTGGCTGAAAGAGAAAAAAAATGGATGAAGATTTCGACTCCAAAAAAGATTAAAAAGCCCTACAATGTAGTGTGAGATCCAACACTGCAAATAACATTAATAGTGATGGTCATTAGAAAGTGAGTAAATAGGAGGATTATATAGAAATGTGACGTTCTGGGATGTTTATACTGTTTACTGTGTATTACTGCAGAATCGCTTATAAATCCACCAGCCAGCTGAGATTCTGTGTGGAAATGCTTGTTTTCCTGTCTTTTTTGAGGCTGCTCATCAATAAAATCGTTTATCGCAACATTTTAAAAATGGGAAATCACGATCACAGAAAAATATTGCACAAGCTTAGTGGATTGGCTCTGATCATTGGCTGTGATTACTCCAACCCGACTGTGACCATGATGAAGTGATAGCTGAAAGTGAGTGTCCCTTTCTGAATTTCTCCTCTGTTCACAGGGCTAGCAAAGCTATTGTTGACACAAGATGACTCAGACTCATTGCGCAAGTCAGAAAGGTTTTAGTTGTGAAACTGCAGAGTAAGCAAGACAGTATCCCAGAGTACCAGTAAAAGCCTGACCCCATGACCTGCAACTTTACCAGTACTACATGTAGTTTGTCCACACAAAATCAAACATATATATTTAATGATAACTTGCAGACATGGGTTAGTTCTTTCTATTCATATTTGTTGTCATATGTAGCTAGTAGTAATATATTAATTACTCATGCAGGGGTGGACAAATCTTAAATTTATTAGCTAGTCCAATGGGCAAGCTTTAATGCCATGTTTCGGTTGCCTGGATACCTAATTGACTAGGCTAAATAGTAGTAGCTAATGTAACAACAACGTATGGCAAGTTAGTTAGCTACAAAAGTGCATAAAGTGGAACAAACAGTTATGATATGGCCAAAAGTATGTGCACGCCTGACCATCAAACCCATATATGTTTCTTCCCCAAACTGATACCACAAAGTCTGAAGCACACAATTGTACAGAATGTGTTTGTTTGCTGTGGCTTTACAATTTCCCTTCGCTGACACTAAGAGGCCCAAACCTGTTCCAGCATGACGATGCCCCTGTGCACAAAGCGAGCTCCATGAAGACATGGTGTGTG
>CM074924.1:23002473-23033329 GCA_037576815.1 Pangasius larnaudii | reverse complement strand
TTTTTAAACAGATCGTTCACTCTGTTTTTTTTATAACAAAAATGATATATATATGTATATATATAATAATATATATATTTATTTTTATTTTTATTTATATATATATTTATATATATAATTTTTTTTTTTTTTTTTTTTTTTTTTTTTAATATAGTGTCTGAATCATTTTTTCCCTTATTAATTTTTTTTTTTTTAACATCTTTTTTATGCTTAGGAGTATATAATTTTTAGTTCATAGTTATAAGTACAAAGTCAAAAGACATACATATGTGTGTATATTTGAAGTGGATATTTCTACTGGAAGTGTATTAAATAACAAAAACAACAGGGTCTGAGTACTTACTCCCCCCCCACTGTAGCTATAGCACTAGTAACATTTCCCTGATGACTGAAACATACTTGTCCCCATTTATTATTGTATATGTATAATAGTCAGCAAGCTTCCAAGGTATGAAAACAGAGACACTATTCTCTTCCTATCTGTCCAGAAAATCATCTTTTCTTATGTATGGCAGATTTATTGTAAAAAATCTTTCATAATCATTAATAAAAACAGCATGAGGTCTACAGGTTTAAAGAGGGCCGTAACATTGCTCGACCGATTTGCATAATATGATGTGTCCCATTTCTTGGCTACCATGACACGTGGTCTGCACAACTGAATTTATTTATTCTTACAAAGCGGTTTTTAACGTCCCATTGACAAAAGCACTGAATTTCATCAACACAACACAGTCCTGTAATCCTCTCCTGATCAACAGATGCTGTAAATGGAGTTCTTATGTGAATTCTTACCTCCACAGGACACCAGCGTGTTGTCTCCTGGCCTGCACATAGGCCTCATCCTTACCCTGGCCTTCATCATCTTTAAGAAGTCCTCCAGCCTGCTGTTTGAGCATCATCCCTGCCTCTACATCCTCACCTTTGGCATGGTCGTCGCCAAGATTTCCAACAAACTGGTGGTGAGCTTCTCTTATGTTTTCTCTTACAGCTCATCTCATGAGCTATGCAGAATTCAGTGAAAAACATTCATTCACCTTTATTAAGCACTTTATCCTGGTCAGAGCTTGCAGAGGATCTAGAGCATATCCCGGGCATAAACTTAGAAAAAAATAATAATAAATGATCCGAGAAGTTTATACTCCAGATGTTTGTGGCAAGTTCAGTGTAAATACTGTAGACGCAGGCACCTCATGCTCATTTGTGAAGAAAAAAATCCGTAAATTTACAATGGAACAGTCCTTCAAGTCGGGAACTTGGGCAACATCCGTCTTGCCTCCAGTTCTCTGATATAAACACACCTGATGTCACAACAATATGGCAGCACACACACAAACACACCCACACACACAGTCAACAGTAAACAGATTTCCCTTTGCGTCATTTTCTACTGATTTTAGTTGATATGTAACTTTGGTGTTAAACTTTGGATTGCATCTGTTTCATTCTCACTCATTTTCTGACCAATGATTTGTTGTTAAGACCATTAAAAGCTTCATTAAATGCAATCACTTCCTAAGGGCATGGTATGTTTTTTTTCCCCCAAGGTTGCTCACATGACCAGGAGCGAGCTTCATCTCAGTGATACAGCCTTCATCGGCCCCAGCCTCCTCTTCCTCAATCAGTACTTCAACAGCTTTATTAATGAATATATTGTCCTCTGGATTGCTTTGGTGAGGAAACTCAACACTGTTATGTGCACCACATGTCAAGTCAATTTAATCCCTATTAAATCTATAATGCAAAAAAACAGAGAAGGGGTCTGAATACTTTCTGAACCTAGTGTACAAGCTGGAATATGATGGCACGTGTGTCTAATTAAAAAGACCGACAGAATTTCACCTTCAGGGTGGATGTGGTCGAAGCCAGCGAGGTGTATGTTATGATCTCTAAAGCATTCTGGAGTTATTTTGGTTTATTTTTTACCCGAATCAATAGCGATAGATCATGGGATCACCCTAGGAATCATGCTCAGAGAGTAAGGCATGACGTTTCAGCCGAGGGAAGCCTCCTAATTGTACGTGTGTGTGTTTATTGTTAAACAGACCCTGTCTGTGGTGGACTTGACACGTTACTGCACAGCTGTATGTCTGCAGATCGCCTCCCACCTGCACATCCGAGTGTTCAGCATCACTCCACAAGGCCACGCCCACAAAGACTGACAATTTGCCCGGCGGGAGGAGGAGGCAGGGCCAAGCGAAGATGCTGCCCAGCTTCTCAAACCAGAGCAGAACCAAACCCACAGCAGCCTTGACAGTGTTGAGACCATTAACTAAGAGACCTGAACTGAAGCATTTACACTCGGCCAGTTTTGAGTTTGCCAAACCACTGGATAAGAATCATACATGCAGATACAGAAACCACACCTGGGTGCTATCTTCTGCCTGTCTGGAAACAGAGCAGTGCGTCACAATTTGAATAACTGAAAACTCACCAAATTCATTCTGTTTATTCAGTTCATGGATTTAAGAACGTTATAAAATCCAACTTACATTTAAAAAAAAAAAAAAAAAAAACTTTAAATGAAGTGCCAATGTAAACTCACCATTGTACACCATTTGCAGTGTTTCCATTCTGTAACCGTGCCCTTATCTTCTCTCCAATGGACAATTTCTTATGTATTTTATATCCAGAGAAATGACACTAACATTCCAACATTCCCATCAATTTCCCGACCAGTTTGTCATTTAATTCATATCCCCTATTCTAAAAAGAAAATTGTCATGTGATTGTTCAGTGATTACAGTATTTGTATTTATTATATCAATTGGACTGGATTGAGTGTGAAATGAAGTCAGGTCTTGGATGAAAGAGACGTAATTGTCAGGGACTATGGGTATAACTGGGACCAGGATTGTGTTTGTGCCAAAAAACAGGACGCTCCCCAACCTGCATCTCCAACGCCTACCAGTTTGAACTGATGGACTGTGGATAGGGAAAGACAGACTGTCCTGTTTGATGATGCACTCTCACTACACTGCCTGCTTTGAATATCTCCTCCCAAAGGGCTAATCGTTCAAATAAATTTTAAGTGATTTGTGTAATAAACCTTCATCGTCTTGCATTATTTCCAAACCTGATGTGCTGTAAACTTTTGTAAGCATCTACAGCTAACTGCTGTGGAAAGAAAGGGTGGTGTTCATCCTCCAGTATTTTCAGTAGTTCCTGAAAATCTATAACAAGACACATTGAAGATGTTGCAGGGGCTCGTGGTGGCTCAGCGCCTTACTGAGACACTTCTTCTTGGTTTTTCTTTTAACTTGTCTCGTGTCTATAGATGACTGGGTTGCACCCTGGTTCATCTGTAAGCTACTTTAAATCTAAACACTGTCTAAATGAATAAATGCACATGGTTTATGTACATTTACGTGTAATCTGATTCTCGGCTGCTCCAGTTAAGTCACTTCTTGTACAGAGTCTTGGGAAACTCACCACAGTTGACCACAACAATGTCATCCAAGGGATGGATTTATGCAATACTTTTGGAAATTGTTTTTTTTTTTGTTTTTTTTTTTTACACAATAAGATTTCAATTAACTGCTACTTAATACATTTATTTGAAGCTTAAAAAATAATTGTTTCCTTTTTTTCCCCCTCAAAAAAATTTCATTGAAAACAGAACAAAAAAAAAAGTATAGAGAACTCAATCTTAAGACCTTAACTTTTTCCAAACTCACCCCTTAGCTAATTTGAATATAGACTCACCAGTCACTTTATTAGGAACACCTGCACATTTACGTAAACTCTAGAGACTGATGTGTGTGAAATTCAGTTTCTGAAAAACTCAAACCACCCCATCTGGTACCAGCATCCATGCCATGATTAAGTCACAGAGATCACACTACTTCTTCACTCTGATGATTGATGTGAACATTAACTGAAGCTCTTGACCTGCATCTGCATGAGTTTATGCTTTGTGCTGCTGCCACCTGATTGGCTGATTTAGAGAACTGCATGAATGTGCAGGTGTTCCTATTAAAGTGGACATTAAGTGTGCATTCCTTGCATGAACTGAAGAAGTGTTGATGATGGATGTAGATCCTCTGTACTTCTTGCATAGTTTTTAAATACATGTTATTACTAAGCGCAAGGAAATGTAAATAAAAACACACACACACACACTTGGCATCTCTGCAATCTTCATTTTACATTGGACAAACAACTTGCGGCTTCTATACTTACATACACTTTTGAACACTTTTGATTTTTTAGTAGTTCTTCAGAAGCTCAGAGGGAAAAAAAAAGTACACAACGATCAGTGAGATGGAACGAAAGCAAACATGGCTCACAGCTTAGAAGAATCTCAACACGCGGGAAATTAACACTCGGGCTGAAATGTTTAACACTGTCCCGAAAATGCCAAACTGGGGAGAAATTTTTTTTTTTTTTTCCAAAAGCATCCCTTTGCTAATTTGAATATACATTCCATGCAGGAACTGAAGAAGTGTTGACGATGGATGTAGATCTTCTGCACATAGGTTTTAAATACATTGCATTTTATTACTGAACACAAAGAAATTTAATTTAAAAAAAATCAGTCAAAAGCACATTTAAATTAAACAAATGGAGAAAAAAAACTCTCACTTTTCCTGCCAAGCATTTTAAACTATTCTTTAGTTTTTAACTCGTTTCTAAAAATACTAATAAAAAAAAGTATTTATGTTGGCATGGCTGATAAGAGGACTGTTTGAGTTAAGTACCTGTGTGTGCGTTCCATGAGTTTTAAGTCGTTTCCTACAGATTCTGTATGCGATTATATAATCAGTGTGTGATTTGGAACGATTGACACGAGCCCTCATTAACACGTATCAGAAAGAAAGCAATTAAAAAAAAGAGAGAGAGAGAGAGAGAGAAAGAGTGACGATGATACTACGATGAGTGACGATCTCTCACATTTCGCTTCTCACTGACAGGAGAAGAAGGGAAGATTTAAAGGCACTGGTGTGCAGGCTGGCGAGACGTGAAGGCTTCAGGAAAAAAGACAAAATCGCCGAAATTTAAATTCCTGTTATGATCCAAACAAACAGGCAGGCAAATGCAGTGTAACATTAAAGATGTTCACAGTCTTCCACTGAGTTCAGGACGGTCATCGCACAAAATGGAGTGTTTGAGTTCATCCCCTCATACGCGCACACGCCGCGTCTCACGCTCACCTTCACCTGGAGGAAGCGTGCAATTGTCCTACTCCGTCATTCAGTTTCTCATCATAGACTTTGGCAAGAGATTTCTTCTTCTGCTCTTCCTCCAGTGGGGAAAGAAAAAGAGGGAGCCTGCACAGTCTTAGTCCACCACGCTACAGGACTTTGCTCTCTCACAGAAAGCAAAGAGAACATGGAGTGTGTTAGCCTCTGCGGCCATGCTCTGTCGGGGTCACACACGTTCGGTCTCCTTGCTGACCCGGCGTCTGGGGAAGAGCCACCGCTTCAGCACGATCAGCTACGGAGAGGAGAACACATTATACGTCTCGAAATGATTAGTGTAGCTCAATGAAAACTAAAAGCCACAGTCAGGACCATCACTATCTGGATGCTGACAGAGTTATCATTTTAGCTGCCTACCACAGTGGACAGGAGATAAACTAAATAATGAAAACTGAAGACAAAACGCCTAAAGAACAAGCAGGAAGTGAAGGCAGCTGCAGTAAAGCCCTGGCAGATCGTCACCATGGAAGAAACCCAGCAGCGTCTGCTGATGTCTAGACTTCAGGCAGACACTGACTGACAATGACAATTTCATTCATGATTGTTAGTTTGTTCAGCTACTTTTGGAGATGGCGACGATATTGCTACACGGTTCACCCGATTTGGATGTGAATATCCACAAATTAAAGCTGAAAGTCTGCATAATAAAGACACTTTGTCAGTGTCCAAATATAATGGTGGTCTTTAGTACTCACAGATTTCACTGACCTTCATTGTATTTTACGTATAAATTAAAAATCAGCCCTTTTCTGCTCAGTGATTCAGTCAGTAGCTCCACACTGACAGGTGTTGGATGACAAGCGTATACACCCATCAGCCCTAATATTAGCTCTGACCCATCAAGGCACAAGGACCCCACCAGACCTCTGAAGGTGTGCTGTGGTCTCTGGCACCAAAGACGTTAGCAGCAGATCCTTTAAGTAATGAATGTTCATCTCGTCACCTGTCAGTGGTTTTAACATTACGGCTGATCGGTGTACGGTTGAATTTGTAATACAAATGATCTAAAATGATACTACAAACCTCTTGCGTGGTTGTCAAATATAAATTATATATCAGCTTCTAAGTTAATGTTTGCATAGTTAAGAGTGCTGTGCTTCCTAAAAAAAAAAAAAAAAAAAAAAAAAAAAGGATTCTCTGAAATGGAAACGCTCTGTTGTAAGATTCCTTAAAGAATATTTAAAGGTTCCCCTTAAAACCCGCAGGACTTTTAAACTTAACCTTTTCTCCTCACACAATCCTGACACACAAATCCCAGATGCCGGTTTGTGAGCTTTAACTAAAGCTGCTACTGTATACTCTCATACACGTCGTGTGTCCTTGCGATAATCCATCGTCTTCAGCTCTGTATTAGGCCTGAGTGCAGATTCCTGTAGGCAGATCACTGGTGTATTTAACCTTTCCCCTGACCCACAAGGGAGAAACACAAACCTGACGCCAGAGATCGAATCACGGCATGCTCTAGCGTGCCTGCTACATGCCAGTCTTCTGCATTTACCTCTGCTTAAAAGTGCGTCAGTCAGTAACCCGGTAGCAGTAACGCTTTTCAGACTGCTGGTACAATGGGAAATGAATTAAAAGGTGTGCAGACTCACATTTTAGGGTTTTGGTAGCAAATAACACTAACCTGTTCTGCAAAGAAGGAGAGGACTGTGAAAACAACCAGCGTCACCAGTACGCAGTGAGTCCAGAACTTCAGCTTGTTCCGATATATTCGCCTGGAAAACACAAAGATCAGTTCTGAACAGAGCGTTTAGAGACGCCTCATGTTGTCTCACATCAGATCCTCGTTCTTCCATTGTTTTTGCGCTGCAAAGCAACATATATGTGAAAAGAATCACAATTGCCACAATCATGATGCCTTGCAGCACAAGTCGACACAAATATCTTCAGTCTAAGGGTGAGGTCATGCAAAGCCCCAGCCAGAGACGACGGGAAAACGAGCTGACATCATCGGCACACAGAAAGCCACCACTCGTCACTCATCAGCTATTCATCACTATCCTGTCACCACTCTGTAGGTGTGTGTGTGTGTGTGTGTGTGTGTGTGGATTACATGCTGGAAACTATGACCCCAAACATCACCATTCATACTTGAAAATCCATAAAGCTCTCCATTACAGTCAGCGGTTCAGCAGCATGTGATCTTAGGATCTGCTTGGATTCGTTTAGGGACGCTAAACAAAGGCCCAAACCGTAAGACTTGTGTTTCAAACACACACACACACACACACACACACACACACACACACACACACAGAGGGATGAAACTTCCCTGAAACTACAGAACTAAATCTACTCTAAACCTAAACTTGATTTGGTCCTAAAGTAGAAAAATAAACACTGGGCGTTAATGAAGTAGTTAAAGAAAACACCGCAAAGTTCCCCGCATATCTGTCAGGGAAACTGAACAGAGAAAGTTGAACCGAGGCAAAGCAACACCTCATTAAAGTGTGCCCACATGAATATAAAAATAAACACACACACAGCTCGTTCCCAGAATCCCTCAGTGTGTTGACAGCTATCTGTCTGCTGTCCCACTGATGACAGGAATGACAATCCTGAAAACACAGCAACAAAGACGAATCACTCAAGCGTGACTAAACGTGATGAGCTATAGATCTAGCCACACTTCCACTTAATCTGCTTCTTAAACATCCTATACTTCAGCGTTTATATCAGAAATGCTAGAAATGACTTATAGAAAATTCTGGATCACTCCGATTAGCACACTGCACGGGCGATGTGACCATATCCATGTTGTGATAAATTACATCACCATTTGCTTTTCTGTGATATTGTAGATATTGTGATGTCTGTGGCGGTGGGGGCGTGGTCGAGCGTCACCTGTGGGTGGAGAGGAGGCGGGTCGAACCAGCAGGTAACGTGTGATGATTCTCACCTGTGTCTCATTACCAACAGTCTACTTATTTGTGTCTCTTTGTGCTTTCAGTTGGTCCCGTAACCCACGAGCAAGAGAGAGACAGAGCGTGAGCCCGCACGGCAGAACTTTGCGACACACACACACACACACACACACACACACACACACACGTCAAGAAGCGTGACCTTCTGAAAGCGCGGTCTGAAGAAACGTGAGCCAGGAGCTCAGTTAAGATTCCGTCTGTCTCCAGATGTGTCTTCCTACATACACCTCACACACCGGGGTTCTACAATATCTTTTTAAAATATGTTTTTATGCTTTATTTATTTATTTATTTAAAATAAATGTCATTACTGACTGGAAGAAGCTGATGTGATTTTCTTTGACACTGTTTGTTTTTAATTGTTTTCTCCTTTTCCGTGTTGAATATCTTTTTATTTAAATGAATTTTTAAATCGTATTTTTTTAAAACATTAAATAATAAATATATTTTTCACAGTTAAATCTAGCACTGAATCAGTCTGAATTAGCGAGTCTTTTATCGAGAGGTTTAACGTTTCTTATTTAACGGCTATTCGGTATCACTTGGTCTCCATCATGGCAGAATTGAGTGATTTAGACTGTAATAGAAACATCAGAAGGAAGTCCGCAGTAACTCAAATAAGCACTCTTTACAACCGTGGGGAGAAGAAAAGCATCTCAAAATGCACAAGACGTCGAAGCTTCGGGGTGGATGAGCTACAACAGCGGGTTCCAGGAGCCTGAATCTGCTACAGTGAGCACAGACTCACTGAAACTGGACAGCTGAAGACTGGAAAAAGACCAGGGGAGATTTTTCCAATCTTTATTATGAAAGTTAGACATAGTTTTCCCGTGTCTGTCATTATTGTTTATTATATTACGTGACTGGCTCCACACTGTGTCTGTCCAAGGCAGGCAACGTTCTTGTTTTCAGGAAGTGCTTTTCTGAAGTTAAATGCTCTCACCACTCCTGCAGCTCTGCCATGTGGAGGAAGCGATTGCGGTACTCGCGTGGCAACTCAAACTGTGAGGGCAGCGGGAACATGGACTCATAGAAGTCCCTCAGCACGGCTTTCACTGTGCTGGCGTCCTTATGGCTGTGGTCGATGTTGTCATTCAAGCAGATGAACTTCCTACAGAGGGGGAAAAAAAGAAATAATCTTATTGAACGATAATCTTATTGCACGTGCATAATTATCAAACTACCTGTAGTAGGAACAGAACTATTATCTGTATCTGGTTCAGTGAGAGAAACATAAACATTTGTGAACTTATAATGAAAAAGTTGCCACGGCTCAAACAGAACAAAACAGCCTTCTCATACTCTCTTCTACTGCTGCTCAAAAGCAGACAGAAATATTCTCAAGTGTCCATAATAACAATATTGTGCCTGGTAATTCTTGTGATGTACAGTGTTATTGTAAAGCTGATTATCAGCGAACACACAGTGGAGAGCATCTACAGGACAGGAGAAGCATTGGACACACACCTTGGGGTTTTCCTGATGTCATCCAGTTGGCCTACCACGTGCGACACATTGGTTCGTACCATTTTAAACGCGATCTCCTCCTCCCCCATGATCTCGAACCTACACAAAGAAAGAGCTGCGCGTTACATAACAGCAAACAATATTCCTCCATTATTATAAAGGATGTGACATATTGGATCTACTTGTATTTGTTCTGGTCCTTGAAGGCTTTCTGAATCTTCTCTGCGATGGGCTTGCAGTGAATCACCAGACCTTTAGTAACCGGAGGCTGCGCACAAGAAGTAAACAAAAGGAAATCAGGATGGATAAAGAGTAACACACACACACACACACACACACACACACACTAATTATTAGGGATCTCATTCTCTTAGAGAATCCAATCATTTTCATCACCAAGTCAAAACACAAACCTGTGATTCTGTAAGAGTCTCTAAGAGACAGCGTAAAACCAAGAAGTCATTTGATTTAATTAGATTTAACAAATATGGTTTAACAAAACAACAACAACAACACCACAATTCAAACATTCTTCATTAATGTTGTAAGTTAAAACAGATCATTGTTTACTGAAGTTTTTTTCTAATCTAGCCTGTTTGATACAGCTAGTACCGTCCTTATTTAAAATCTAACACAACTGAACACAACTGTGTTAGATGGAAAGCTGGGACGTACAGGAGTGTGCATAAGGAGAGCGGCTGATGATGATAAGGTGGTTCTCTCACCATGCTGGGGTCGTAGTAGGCCTCCTGGGTGGGGTTAACCGTGTGCAGCTGGGTCTGATTCGTCGGCAGAGTCTTTGAGCAGTTTATCAGCATCTGCTCCAAACCAGTAAGATCCTGCTCCAAGTCACACAAATAAAAGAACAAAAAAAAAAAAAAAAAAAAAAAAAAAGCCTTGTGAGCGCCGGAATCAAGAGCTATTGTAAAGTGTGAGCACCTTTGTGACATGATTTTTCATGGTTCTGTTGTGAGACCGAAATGCGAATATGAGCAACGGATAAGATTCCTCTCCTCGCACCGCGTAGATGCGGCTCCATACGTTCGATGGGTGTGATCTTGTGGAAAGTAATGGTTGTGGGGTATATCGGTCGCTCCTATATGCTAGTGTTGCACCTGTACAGCGTGGTACCTGCAGGCTGAGCGGGAGCTCATGGATGCGAGTGGCGAGCGTGCGGATTTCTCTGTCAGACAGCACCCCCGAGTGATCCGTGTCGATCTCGTCGAACACCTGCGACACGTTGAGCTGCTGCAGAGCACTCATCAGGAAATAGAAATAAGAGAAGGCAAACTGCATGTCCTCGGAGTGGCGCACACGATGGGCGGAGGTCTTATCGAACTCTTCAGGGAAGCTAAGAGACAGAGAAAGAGAGTGGGGAGATAACTGTCCAATTCTGAACACTACAGGGCGATGGACGCGCCGCTGACCCCAGCCTCCCCTGATTTTACAGACTTAGAAGTTGTTATAAACTCCTCAAGGTAGCTTATCATCCTCTAATACTGCTGCTGTTGGCAGATCTGTGAGCAAAAAGGATGAAAAAAAGGTTTTTGATTCACAATCCATTTTTAACACTTATTTCTCCTCACCACCATCACCTCTGTCTCGCTCATTAGGGATAAATTTAATAATTTAGAAGTTTAAAATTTATATCTTGCATTTATATATTTCTGTAAAGCTGCTTTGTGACAATGGCCAGTGTTAAAAGTGCTATACACATACAGTGGAAATGAATTCAATTAAATCAAGCCAAGAGTGGATCATTACGGTGCATGATCATTCTCGGCTTGATTTAAATTACATACATAGTCATTTAACCCAATAGAGCATAACAATAAACTAAAGTTTAATCTCAAGAACCCCACGATGGGACCGAAGCTCGACGTGGAGCAGGTCGTGATTCTTACGTGTCCTGCAGCTCCTGCATTACGAGGCGGTCGATCATGTGTGGCATGTGTGCAGGCACTTTGCGAGACGTGAAGCCAAATCTGCCGTTCAGAAGCCTGTTAACGTGGCGAAGAGAATCGGCAAAGGTGTCCTGCAGTCTCCGTCCGGTTGCAGTGCTGTCGGCTTTATACTGCAGCTCTCGCTCCAGCCGCTCCCCTTCCTGTGAAGCCCAGACAGCAGGATTTGGTAGAAGTTGACCTTTGGTGAACACTTTTTCCTCTTGTATTTAGGAAAGCCCCTGTTGGTTGTATGTTAACTTTAATACTGTCCTACTTCCCTCCACAGACGCTAATAATCAGGGTATGAAAACGTGACACACAGACATTCCTTTGTTTTTTCAATCAATTTAAGACAGAAAACAAAGTTTAAAAACATTAAGATGCTGCTTATTGTCCACTCAGGGTTCAGGAAGAAATGAACGGTTGTATGGATTTATGGTTATTTGTGTATTTTTACATTTTATCAGAGCAGAAAACTGATCAAAGACTTTGTAAGGAAACATTAGATCAGCTCATCTTATCTATGGGCTGCAAGGAAATGACCTACTAACCAATGATGCAGTCATGTCCAAGTCAAAACTCTAATCCCTACACTCGAGAATATGCAGTGATCATGACGAAATGCAGATGGCTGACAAAAGGAAAGGGAAAAAAGGTATTTCTGTTAAGCTGTGGGGGCGTTTATTTGTGTTGCTGGTGTGGTTTGGGTCCATGCAAATCGATACAAAGTTCTTGGATCTGGATCTGACTGATCATCTTTATGCTGTGACGAGATTTTCCTTATGTTGTATTTTCCTTTAATTTCACCATCCATAATTCATCAGGGGCACACTAGGTACACTTAGATACATGAAATCAAGAAAGCTGTAGTGGCACACTTTAAGCAAATTATTTAAAATGTTAGACAACTGTTTACAAAGCCTCCTCTTACTCTGACAGATAAAGTGTGCTATAATTGTGCGATATTTGGACTTTCCTCATGCTACTAGTACAGTTGCTTCCCCCCTCCCCAAGGCCCAGTGATTACTCACCTTGAGAAGATCCTCAAAATATCTGCTCTTTTCCCATGGCAGGAAGCTCCATTCGATCCCTGGGTAGTGTTGGAGCTTACGGCCCACATGTTGTGCGACAGCGTCTTCCCCATCTCCGTGGTGAAGCTGCTGCTTGGCCTTGTTCCCTACTAGTGAACCGAGCAGTCTGGAGGTAGGGATTTTCCCTGTGCCCATGGCTCGAGACTGCTCTTTGAGAGGCGCACTGTCAATCTTAACTGGGACGAGAGAATCTCCGGCATCTTGCTTATTTTTGTTCTTGTGACTTGGATTGGCATCAGATTTCACTGCTGCTTCCTGTTCTTTAAATGCTCTATTGTATCCCTGAAGCTCAGAAGCCTCATCTCTCTGGAAAGCCCTCAGCAATTTGGCTTTGGTCAGATTGTAGCCTTTCTCAGTGATGTCCCCTTGTAGCATCTTCTCATCCAGCTTCTGCAGCTCGTGCTTCACTTCCTCAGGCAAAAGAGATGTGTTCAGCGCAGGCACCTCTATCACCACCTCTGACCCTCCAGGGGGTCTTTTTTGCACTTGGGGCCCCTGCTTCTCGACAGGGATGTCCGAGAACACAAACTCTGGTTCGAGGTTTGCGCTGGTGGGCTTGGGGTTGTTATTTTTATCCTCAGGCACTGTTTCTGATGTGTTAAGTTTAGGAAGCTTGCGAGTGTCCACTGCTACCGTAAAGCTCATGGTGAATTCATGATCACCCTGGAAGGTGAGGTTGTAGTGGATCTGGGTGGCATTGTATCCCTCAAGCAAGAGCAGGTGCACTGTTTTCCACTTGTTGGCGACGGATGTGTGGCGTACCACAGGGTTGTCGCTGACCTGTGCCTCTGAAATGCGATTGGCCAGAGACGAGAAGCTGAAGTATGGACGCAGCTCGCCTTGAGGCAGTGTGTACAGCGTCTGGTTCCTCTGCAGAACAACGCGGTGCAGCTTACTGAAGTGGTCTGATACACACACACACACACACACACACACACACACACACACACAAATCAGATCTTTTTTGTATTTACAGCTGGAACTATAACCATCCTTTACTAAAACGGATGACCAGCTGACCCCAAATGGTCTCTTTAGAATTCATATCAATAAAATGTAGTGTAGCTTCATTTCAATAGTTCCTAATATAAAGCATATCTGTGGAAATACTATAAAAATCACCACATTGTACAAAATCATTGCTCCACTTTAGGTAATTAGCATTGATCAGATAAGAATGATGCAAAAATCTATTAAAAAGCAAACACAAAATGGAAAGCCACGCATCACCTTCATATACAGTCTCCATTGGACCATATATTTCTATAACTAAGTCTTTAGCATGATTAGCATCATGTACAATTAATCTCCCGCTCACTCTCCCACATACGCTCGCACACTCACTCTCCCGCTCACCTGGTCCGCAGTCTCCCACATCAAAGCCGCAGGCCAGCACGTTGCACGCCTGGTCACAAAACTTATCGGCCAACCAAGAGTTGGCACAGCCTTGGTTGCAGAAAGACACCCCCCCCAGGCCTCCTAAACCACCACCAAACTGCCATGGCTGTCCAGCTCCTCCCACCGCTCCCCCAGGGCCCCCGCCTCCAAAACGACTGCTGCCTGCTCCACCTGAACGATCAAAACACAACAAAAACTCAGAAGCTTAGTTTAACCAAACCGACCTAAATACCAAGTTGTATTGTGCAGAACAGAAGAGAGGATATTATAAAATAAGAGAGCTCACCCAGACAATCTCCACCATCCCAGTCACAGGCAGAATTATTGCAGGCCTTGTCGCAATAGCCATCTTTGATCCAGGAGCCAGGGCAGCCCTCAGCACAATTAGGAACAGGCCAGGTCAGGTATACCTGTGAGCAGATCATTTGACCACCCTTTCTTGTTTGATGTAAAAATACAATACAAAACACAATCAAACACAATCAGTCAAACCCTCTGACCTTCTGGCCCTTTGAATGACTGTAGAAATCATCCGGCCACACATCCTTGCCAAAAAGCACATCATCATTGAGGTAGATAAACTTCTGTGAGAGGCCTGGAATTCGATGGATGTGTGTTTCAATGGCTGGAGAGCTAAACGTTGGCAGATGGGACTGGTTTTGGAAGATCTCCTGGGAGGAAACAAGCACAGAAACACACATGTGCACACACACACGCACGCACACACACACACACACACACACACACACACACACATATATATATATATATGTAAGTCTGGCACACAGTAACATACGAAGATTATAGCTTTGAAGATTATGCCTCATTTATCAATTTCTTACTAAAGTTGTGTGTAAACGTTTGTACAAACCAAACCAAACTAAAAATTTCTGCTGGATTTACGAATGTTTCAGAAACGCTGATTTTCTTCGTATTCGCGTGTATGTTGATCAGCTGTAACATGCAGCTCATTTGAGTTTAGTGACACCCACAAAACTTCATAAAAGGTAAAGCACACAGACAATTCAGCGATTTAGTGAGCGCTGAATCGCCATCAGCTGAGGTGTTTGCTAAGGACGCGTTTTTTTATCGAGACTCCAAAGCTCTTCTATACGTCATTCTAGATAAGGGTGTCTGCTAAACACTGAAAATGTAATAAAAATAAGCAATTTAAAATCCACGGTATATTACAGATACAAATGTGCAGTAATCCAAGCAGATTATATGATTAGAAGTTGACCAAGTTGAGGTTTACATTAGTTAGCCTCATTATGCTTAACTTTACACTCACTCAAGAGCACGAGTGGGATACGAAGGATTGCGCAAATTTACGGGATTTTCATGAAAACCATAAAGAATAGCTTTCTTGTGTACACACTCGTACGAACGATTTACAAATAAATCTTCATCATCTTGCTAATGTCTGGAACCAAATTATTCATTAAAAGGGTGGAGTTAAAATAATTAACAGCAAAATAAATTAGTAAAAATAGATTGTTAGTAAAATAAATTAGTAAAAATAAATAATTAACTTGATGATAATTAAGAAAGCAACATCCACATAAGCATGTCAGTGAATAAGTCTTTGACCCAAGCTGATTAGGTGGAACGATATAATTAAAATTGAATTAAATGGCCAGATTTATTCTCAGTCATCAACTACACAGCGCTCACAAACCTCATGGGTAACCACAGTAACACGGGGGTTGTCCAGATTTAGCCAGGAGGGGATCTGCCCATTGGTCACAATAAAGATATGTCGAACCCAAGGGGCGTGTCTCTCCACCGAGCGCAGCGAATAGCGCAGCTCTTCGTTGTCCTCAAAGCGGCTGGCTGAGACGTCCTCATCCTGCTTCGACTAGACACACAGAGCACAAACAACATCCTCATGCCACAGTAAGACCACTCAGACCACTTTTTCTTAATTACAGAGCATAATCATTCTAGCTATTTATATATGACCTCCCCGGCCTATTTATTAGGAACACCATGCTCCCCTTTTCTTCCCCTCATAACAGCTTCAGTTCTTCACGCCATGGATCTCACAAGGTGTTGGAAACATTTCTTCAAGTTTGTTGACATCAGATAATCACTGCTGATTTGTCAGCTGCACATTCAGGCCGCGAATCTTCCTGTGCTAACAGATCCCATAGGCGCTCTATTGGATTCAGGTCAGGCCACTGAAGTACGCTGTCACGATCATGGAACCGATCTGAGACTTCTTGATTCCAACATCTTGAGGAATCCGTGGCATGAAGAAGTGAGGCCGTCCTACGCACAGCATCCAAACCCAAGCCCAAGATCAACTCAGGTTCTTCAACATTTTATCGTGACAGAACTTGCCTTGATGCAATCGTGAAATGAACACAAAATAACACAACCAGCAGATCATTCAGATACCCCAAAGGACACTCGGACATTCCATCTCCACTTGCATGTTATTACTGATGTCTTTGAGACAGTGTGTACAGCTCAGGACGTTACCTGTGAGACGGCACTGAGGTCCCAGAACAGGTACGCGGGACTGACGGTGAGCTCTTTGCCATCCACAGTCAGGTTCTTCTTGGCCTGTTGTTGCAGGTCTGTGAAGTCCTGAGCTGTGTTCAGGTGCAGGAGAGCGATGCTGGCCTCAGAGTATAGCTGAAACTGGAGGACAATATACTATATTACATTCCAAACATTAATGTAGGTCAGTAAACGAAAAATGAAATGTATTAGAGGATAAGATGAAACCATGGTTTTAAGGTTTTCTTTAAGTTTGTCCAGAGAAATAATGGATGCCGAATGCTCGGATTTGTCACTTTACCACATCATAGAATTAAGACTCTGTCGTCGCTGAATTTGAGACTCTGTGCTTTAAAATGTATCACTCATGAGCGAGCCAGAGGTGATGGTGGTGAGGAAAAACTCCCTGAGACGACATGAGGAAGAAACCTTGAGAGGAACCAGACTCAAAAGGGAACTCATCCTCATCTGGGTGACACCAGATTATAAATCATTTCTCTTTCTATAACTGTGCACTATACAGTCAAAAAGGCTAATTGTGTTAACAGGAAATTGATTATGAGCATCAGTCCTTTCTGAATTCTTTAAGTTTGAAGTCTATCGTATCAAACTGAAGTCGTGATGGAGACTTGAGTGCAAATTGTTCTTAGCAACTGCAGTCCTAAGGCTAATGCAAGGAAGAAGATCCACAGCCTTCAGGTGATCTTTAATTTAAATACATGGCCTTTGAATAAAGAACCACAGTACATTTAATATAAGGCTAACTATAATTTTACTTTTATTATACAAGTGACTGAAGTATTTCAAGTATTTCCTCTATATGAAGAATTCCCTCTCTCTCTTCGGCGCCAAATCAAGGTCGCCTAATGAAGAGTGCATTCAGAGGATCAGGGTCTTTTCTCACCTCTTATAATGTTGTTACACACACACACACACACACACACACACACACACTGTTGTTGTTGTTGTCATTCTTCTATACATGCCTTATTAAATCCCTCATAGACAGAATGGACCACAGAAGGCCTCCAATCTATCAATAGCTTTTACCCAGTAACTCTGTTTCCAGGAACATTTGCATTGCCAAACACATCTGATGGGTGCATTGTCTGTGTGTGTGTGTGTGTGTGTGTGTGTGTGTGCGTGTGTGCGTGCGTGTTTAAACGAAGGCGAGCCAGGAAATAAATCAGATATTAAAATTAGCTTCTCACATACTTTGAATAAACGTGGCATGTTTTTTAAAGAATGCCTTTTGAAGAATCTCACAGTTAAACACTATCACAGAAAAATCCTGTATGTAAATAACACAATAAATATAATAAAGTATAAAATATAACCATAAGAAAGTCAATCCTAACAAAATTTAAAAAAAAAACACTCACATCTCTTTATATGCAAAAGTTTCCAGTTCCAAAAAATAAAAATAAAAAAATAAAAATCACTTTTCCAAATCTTTTGTTACAGTCGGTTTGTTACAGGATCTGATCTCTTTCCTCCGATATCTGATCCACCGTTTCTTTTTGCTGGTATTGACCCGAGAACAATACTGGGTTCCATCGCTATCCTTGACATGTTGAATTATGACCTGAGAATATTAAAATGATTATGTCACTTTCTCTGTCACACAAATATATCTGTCAGTGACAGAGGTCAAGGTAGTGCTTTCATCAACATTGTGGCCAGTCTAACGCGCCCTATAGATAGACTGTGTCTTTCAGCACTCCACTCCCCCCCTCTCTCTATCTCTATCTCTATCTCTCACACACAATCTATCTATGTCTTTTCACCTCCTTTCAGCTTTTTTCACGCCCAGTCAAAAAGAACGTGTCGGACTAACGAGACAGTGTTCGAACTCACACTCAAGCATTGGCACTAGTACAGTGTACCAACACGGCCTACAACAGCTTTACGCCTTCACATGGGGACAGGATTATTGTTCTTGTCATCCAGTGAAAGAAAGACTGAGTTAGAAGCAGGATCCAGGAAGAGATAAGAGGGTGAATGAAAAGAAGAAACGACACTCAGACATTCACAGCAGCCGAGGAACTGAATACGGTCAAATATAGACAGACAGATGGACAAAGATATACGTAAGAGTTAAAGGAAAAAAGGCATGGAAAGAGCCTGCACAAGGGGTGAAAAAGAGAGACAGAGCCAAGCCATGTTGCCCTTTCTGTGTGCGAGTGGGCGTCGTGCCATTCCAAACAGCTGCACGAGGTAGAGTTACACTCCAATAACCAAGCGATCTCCAAGGCTGCGCGCTACACCATGACACGTCAGCTCAAAGAAAATCTCCAGCTGCGTGCATCACATCGATACATCCTGACAATGACAATGTCCTTGTTCAGGCAGAGGCTATGTTATTCATTTCCCCTCGGATTAAACCTAGACTATAAATGACTCCACTCATATCAACATCCTCATCGGGAGTCTCTGAGACATAACTCAAAGATCATAGGAAAATAGTTATTCCGTTTGTAATTTCACTCTTAACTGCAAACGCTCCTAGTAATTAAAAAAAAAAAAAAAAAAACTTGGGTAGGGGGCGGCGTTGCGTAAGAAAGGACTATGAAAGCTCTAATGCTCTTTGTGAAGCAGCAGCAGTGTCATATGGCTCTCATGTGACACCGTGTGGTCTTTTTCAGGTACAACCCTCTAGCGCTCTGACGCGTCTGTTCTCACCTGTTTGATTTTGCCCGTCACCACAGACGGCAGTTTGACCCTCAGCTGCTCGGTGTCTTTGTAGGAGGACGGGAAGCCACTCAGATAGGCCAGCGTCTGAATCCTCACCAGGCCTGGAGCCTCTTTATCTGTCGTCTAAGAGGAAAGCACACACTCAGATCAGTGTAATGTGCATATACTGTAGTACGTACTGTATGTAAGGTCCAAAAGAAGGTCCAAGAAGTCCACTACCAAGAAGATGGCAGGATAACACTTTACGTGACCAACACCAATGTTATCTTTTTTTTTAACAGAAGCATTAAAATCATTAGTGCTGATAAAAAGAATAAGATGACATCACAAAAGTGCTATAAAAGTGATCTGTCTCAGTCTTGTATAGTTTAGAGTTTATTCATAAATAACACGCAGCTGCTAAATAAAACTGTGATTCAAGTTACAACTAACACTTAAAATCTTAAGATCTAACCCCTGAGTGATAAACAAAAAGTTAACTACGTGAAGCTTATTGACTACAAGAAAATAAGGACTTCTCGTTTTCTGCGGTTTGCCTCTAGAGAAACAGAACAGTCTGCTGATAAAATGAAACAGCTTGCTGTTCACTGCATCTGCAGGCGACGTATCAGATTTTTCTCTATGTATTATATCGCTTTCTACTCCGAAATGTATAGACTTATTTTCCTCATATTAATATTTCCTGCAATACTCCATAACAACGATGCATCAACAGTTAGAACATTTTGTAAATTTAAATATAAATTGATGTATTTGTTTATAAAGGGAAAGCAGCATTGCTCACCAGATAGGCTCTGGAGACGGAGTGCTTCGGAAAGTCCTTCGGGGCGTCTGAGTGAGCTTTATCCGCTAACAAAAGAAGAAAAAACAAAGGGACGTTTACGTTTAGGTATGCTTACGTGCAGGTAAGAGCATTCATTATCTTGTCGTTATGAGTGGAAAATGATCAAGGAGAACAAATTATTGTCTGGAGATGAGAACCGAATGCATGAACCTGTCAGGAGGCCCAAAATCCCGACTAATCCTGGATTCGATCCGAAGTTCGGGTTACTGCGACCCTGACCGGGATAAAGTGCTCACTAAAGACCAATTAATGAATGATAAAATGGTAGCTAAAGTAATGTAATAAGATATGGCCATCTACATTAACAGCTGACTACACTAATGCAGACTGAGGGAATATGAGTTCCACCAGAAGGCACGACTCGGTGGAGCCAGCCATTCTATTCGTTCTTAAGAAGTTAGAAAATGTTGCACATTTTACCAAAAAGTCGTTTTACCAAAAGCCTCAGCTGTTCATCAAACTGGATAGGAACAGGTTGAAGCGTAAACGAGCATTTACACAAGAAATTTGGTTCATAAAAATTCATGAAAATCATATACATTCGGGAAAAACGTTTGCATCCTACTCGTGCTCCTGAATGTGTGGAAATTTACACATAAGAAGAATAACTAATGTAAACCTCGACTTATTCAATCATTTGCATGGATTACCACACAGAGCCATAAGCCGTAAACAGCTGAAGCTTTAACACTCACTTATTATAATATACATTATTAAATATTTTTCTTGGCGTAGTAGTGAGTGAAAATAATTTCCACTATCTGTTTTTCAGGCTTTACCCTGATGCTTCATTTCATGCTCCCAGCTCTCTGTGCACTTTACCTTTTATGGAGTTTTGTGGGTGTAACTACATGCAGATGAGCTGTATCAGGACCACGCTTTGCACTTTACGGGTAATCAAGCACAAGTACGAAGAAAACAGGAGTTCTTGTACATTTTAGTTCAGTTTAACAATTTACACCCGACTTAAAGATGAATGATAAATACGGCTCATTGTGCGCAGCTCAGCAGGAGCCGAGTCTGACTGAAAACCTTTCAGTCAACAGAGAGTGGGGTTTTTCGTTCTCTGGTGGCTGGAAAAAGAGAAGAAAAACGCTGGTGAACGCTACATCAGCTGCCTACTGAACTTCCCTATAACACTAACAACACGTAATCCACTTGTGTCCCAACTCAACCAGGTGACTTCCCCAGCACAGCATGTTTGCATATCAAACTATAAGCAAGTGTGTAAAATGCACTAAAATTGAGATTAAATTCTACATACACATGAACATAAGAAGAGTACACATTAAATAAAAAAATAACTGACATGCAAAAAGAGGACAGACATCAACTGACTGTTATGATTAGCATTTTAAAACCTTTTGAGTTACTGAACTGATTGTTCACTGTCTGAGACAATAATCTGGTCTAATATGACCCTGAGCCAGTGTGTGTGTGTGTGTGTGTGTGTGTGTGTGTGTGTTCATGTGTTTGGTGTGTTTCTGAGCACCGCTAACCTTCACTCTGGGAGTGGAAGAGAAGCACAGACACACTGCTGGATGGCTGGAGAGGTTTGGCGACCTGCAGGAGCTGCTTGGTGGAGGACAGAGCACCTGATTTAGACGACAGCTCCTTCACGGAGATGTTAGAGGACAACGCTGGGTCCAACACTAGAGCCGGACCCACAATGCAGTGCGACAGCAGGCACTCAGGCCTAGCAGAGCACACAACATAGCGGTGATGTCAAACAAGAAGCTAAAATCATATCAGAGGACAATACACAAAAAAAACCCCAAAAAAAAACGCATCGCTCAGATCAGTTTTCTTAAAAAAAAAATCAGATAACAAAATGACTCGACAGAATGGAAGGGAAAAGTCTGAAGGCTGACTTGCAGTTAAAAGCCAACAATCACTGCACAAGACTCACATCATAATCGTTTAATCTATGAGTCTTTTGAATAAAATGAATAAAATAAAATCACTTGGTAACTGCACTGAAACAGTGATCCTAAAAAACTGGAAGCATTTTATTTAAAGGGTACTTACAAAAACTTTCAGAACATTCATTAAAAAAAATGCATAAATAGTTTAGAAGCAATGCAGGAAGATGTCAAAATCACTTCTCATGATGAACCGTATGTTGCTACATGAAAGAAGGAAGAGAGACTCTGGGTTGACTGAGACTGCCATAGCTGTGTGTTTCTGGGTATTTATGATGTTACTAAAGTACTGAAACATTTCCATGAAGTGTCTACCTGCTATCTTTACTTTTAGGGGCTCTATCTATCTATCGATCTATCTATCAAACGCTCTAAGTTTAAAAGGCTAGTGCTTAATTTACAAACAAACCTATTCAACTTAATTATGTAAGTAAGCAAAAGTAAATGAGCAAAGTAAATGATTTTAATTTCCTCAAACTGAAGAAGTAGCCAACTGCGTGTTTATAACACGGTTATGAAGCACTACGGATCCCTTCAACGACTTCCTCAAAGTGTTAGTGTGAAGCTACTAAAAATACTGATATGTGACACTAACAATCTCAATCAGTTGCCCTATAATTAAAAACCCGGGCCTTGCTTTCACCCGGCATTGCTTGAAACAAGATTTCTGTAAAGCTTTTACATGCTTCCATAGAGGCACTCCTATGTGAAAACTTTAAATAAAGTTGTACCAAAAAGAATCAAGCGTTTAACACCCAGTGCTTAAAAAAAAAAAAAAGAAAGAAAGAAAGAAAGAAAGAAGAAGTAAGACTAACAGTTGAAAAAGTCTGATCTGTTACACATTTCTGCTGCGTTTTTCACCACCTCAGAGTTTCGGTGTGGTGCTTCTCAGAACAAAGCAGTGGAAAGGCGGGGAAAAAAAAAAAAAAAAAAAAAAAGCGTGAGTGGTGTCCAAACAGGATGTGGTTACATTCAAACAGGCAAACCACAAGCCCACTTACTCAAGCTGCACACATTGCAAACAGCATGAGTGTGAAGAGCTCCGAGTTGCCTCACCTGCCTTGGGGCACCTCAGTCGTGTCACTCGCATTCTGCCCCAGCTTCTCTCTAAGAGAAAGACAACACATTAGTATCTCCTGCTCAGCTGAAGGACATTCCACAGCAGTAGTGTAGTGAGACGGGTGACAGTTTAAAGCACATCCCTAGAGATATAAAGCGGTTTAGTAAGATGACGAGCCACCAGAACAGCTTCAGTATCGTCCTAAAGATATTCCTTCAGTTCTTACACATCGCTCTTCCATAATTGTTCAAATGGTGACTGTGAAGGTCACAGCAAATGATTTAGATCAATTTCATACTCGTTAAACCTTTCCGTCTGCCCTCGTGGCCTGAAATAGACGACTCCTGTCAGGAGAGAAACAGGATAAAGATGATCACTCAGAAGAACTTTGCACTGATCTGCACTGACTCTTCACTCTAACGGGATGACTGAGATAACATAACCTAGCTACTGTGGGTTTTTCCCCCCCTTTACATTTGTCGCTCGTCTGTACATCCTGATCACATCACTTCGAGCTTATTCTGTCTCTATCTGCTATTCAGCTCAGTAACAGTGACAGGGTTAGGACACACTTTTACTCTTCATATCTCATACTTTCACAACCACAGCTGTGTGTTTCATACACTATAGCGTCCAAAGGTCTTAGTCCACTAGCAAGACCGGTTCTGATTCATTCGACTAAAGGTCATAACTCATAACTTCTGACCTCAGACTAGGAAAAAAAAAAAACAAATAAGACGTCCCTCGACGTGGAATTCCTCTCCTTTATAAACCCTGAGTTCAGCATGTGACATCAAATCAACATGGCTGCTCACAGCATGAACAGGGAACACAGCGCAAAGCATGAGGATGGGTTGCCTTCAAGGTTTCTGCCTCATGGCCTCTCAGGGAGTTTTCCCTTGCCATCGTCACTCCTGGATTGCTCATTAGAGATAAATATCAATCTATATCTATAATCCAGATTTCTGTAAAGCTGCTCTGTGACAATTTCCATTGTTAAAAGTGCAATACAAGTGAAACTGAATTAAAAAAAAAAAAAAGTTGTACTATATTTACACGTATTAGCTTTCGATCAAACAACATACAGACACATTCACCTGTTAACTCTAACACTGACATCACTCGCAACTAGCTGACCCGCTGCTAACAAAACACAAACATGGAGGCGTCAAGGGTATTTTCCCCACTTTGTAACTCAAATATGATGTCATTCCGAGCTCCAGCTTCCCACTTCCCACTTCCGAGATAAGATGAATGCAGCTTTATACCAGAGCCCTGCTGTAAAGCAGCTCTGATGATTAGAACAGTCATTTCTATAGCACTTAAAAGACTAACATAATCTAAGACCCCCCCCCCCCCCCCCCCCATAAAGGATTTTAAAAGAGAAAAGTGATTTATTTAATGTTTTCTTTAACAAACTAAAACTTACAGTACAACCACTGCTATGGATGAATTCTTTGCAGACGTTCCACAACATTATATGGAACTATAAACAGACAAAAACTGTCTTTCTTTAATAAAATAAAATAAAATAAAATAAAATAAAATGCACAATCATTTCATCAGCAAAGTGGCAAAAAAAAAAGACCACATCACCCATCACTGATTATTTTCCTGTAACAACACACCCCATTGTGCTTTATTCTTAAACTAGATCATTTATAAAACAATTTCATTTCGTTAGATTACAACACACTTTCCTAATAATATACATATTTGTTTTTCTAAATTCTTAGAAAAAAAGGTTTAATATTCCTAATAAAGGGTCTACTACACTGAACTACTTCTGAAAGGGAAATGATCTTCTGTAGAACTTGTTGCAGTCTAGTCTAGACTAGTCTAGTCTAGTCCTAGAAAGGAACATTTCCTATTAAATGTTTTAGTAAAACATTATTTTGATAAATAATGTGATTTCTACCACTGTAACACAATTAAAAAAAAAAATCACGGCTGCCCCTGGCTACGAGCCACATACCGTATATGATGCACTTATGACAAGCACAGCTTTAATATAATGCAGCAACTGGATAAAATAAGGATTTTGTTTTCATAATTTGTTTATTCATCGTTCATCTTCAGTGACTGTGGTATCGATAAACACTGTTTTGGTCACGGTTTCGGATGTTCAGACCCGAGGCTCGCAGTGTAAATGCATATTATAGTTATGTATTAAAGTATTGCCTAGCCTTGTGTGTGTGTATGTATGTGTGTGTGTGTGTGAGTGAGAGAGAGAGCGAGACCTTAGCTTTCTCTGCTCCTCTTCCAGCTGTTGTTTCACTGTGTGGAGGTCCTTCAGTAGATCAGCATCAGTACCGTTCACCCACGTGTACACCACGTCAATAGGCATGGGCAAACACAGCCTAGAGGACAAGAGACCATCAGAGCATAAAGCAACACACGTCTCTTTCTCGTCTCTCTTTCTGGACAATACACCTGCACAGGAGATCATACAAACGCTATAATCCCTCGAACCTGTCAGGAACTGCATGCCATGAGCGCCATCCTGAAATGATTCAGATGGATGTTCATGCATTTGCACAAATGCAAGGTCAGACCACAAGTACAGTACCGGGCCAAGAAAAAAAAACAAAAAACGCTGTAAAGCAAAGATGCTTTCATTTCTACGCTTTCTAAAGTTCGTCTATATAAACAGCAGCAAAAAGTAAGAAACGATACAAAGTCTGTGTTTGGTGTGATGAGGCTTTGCCTTTAAAATACTCTCAGCTACACTTTGTGCAGGTTTAGCTTAGTCTTGCAGCTAATCTCAGACAGCCTTCAAGATGTTTTTCAGCTGAAAAGCGGTTTATTGTTACACTCTTCTGTGATATTTCCTTTGTTTTGTTGGGGGAAGTAACGTACAGAAATCTAAAACTGGCATAAAATAACAAAATGTGTATTTCCTTATAAAACACAGTGTACAAGCATTTTTAAAAAAGCAAAGTGATGCCACACCAAACAATGACTTTGTTTATTCAATGTTTACTGCTTGTTTACTGTTTGTTTACTGCTCTTTATGTAGAAACATTTCATTTTCATTACTTTTGAAGGCATCTTTGCATTTCACTGCATGTACCTTTAGTACTGTATATTTTTCATAATTTGTAATATTGGGATTGCAATGTGTAGCTACACAACTGCACTAGATTACACTATATGACCAGAAGTATGTGCACCCCTGACCATCACGTTACCCATATGTACATGCTGAACATCTCATTCCAGATGTGTTTGCTATTATAATGAGCTCCACTCTTCTGGGAAGCTTTCCACCAAATGTTGGAGCGTGGCTGTGTAGATTTGTGTTCATTCAGCTACATTAGCATTAGTGAGATCAGACGCTGATGTTGGGATATCGAGGAGGTCTGGGGTGCAGTCGGTGTTCCAGTTCATCCCAAGAAGCACATATGGCTGTGATGGTCAGGGGTGCACATACTTTTGGTCATCCAGGACTGAGTGAGATGAACACTGCTTGAATGTGTAGTGAAGCAGTAAAGGTGAATGATGATCTGCTCACCTGGTCTGGAAGGATTTCCCAGCCACATTGTCTCTGTAGGAGTCAAACAGGACATGGTACTGATCCCGACTCCACTCCAGCACCACCTGCATGCACAACACACACACACACACACACACACACACACACACACACACACACCATGGAGCACAAGAAAGCATGGACACACTTAACCCCTTTCACGTTCAGCCCTGAAGGAGCAAATAAAAGTGCTGTGTGGTTCTGATTAGAACACGAACCTCTCCGAACTGGAAGGCGGACACGATCATGAGCACGAGCCCGCCGAAGCACAGGTACAGCCCGTAGCGGTGGGACAGACAGGTGTAGGTCTGCCGCTGCAGCAGCTTCAGCAACGAACCGACGATCGCCATGACTCCGCTTAGCAGTCCGCATCTCTCCCGCCGCTCCTGCCTAAAGCATCCGGCTAACCGCTTATCCGAATCAGGGGTCTTGAATCACCCGAGTCACCTGACAGTCTGAGGCTGATCACCATATTACACTCGCACTCGCACTCACACACGCACGCATACACACACTTCCTTGTTGGTGATGACGAAACGCCGGGTGCAACCAGCCTTCCCTGGTATGGCAAGCCCCGCCCCCATGAGCTGGGATAAGCCAATAGCTTCAGGCTTCGTGAGCATTAGCCGCTCACGCTAGCCAATGAGAAGAGAGGGTTTGAGTAGAAGGCCCAATCCTAGTGCAGGAGGCGGGATTTACGGGAGAAAACTAGCACAAGTGAATGAATAGTTTCGCCGGAGGAAAAAGTGCGCTGCTGCCCTCTATCGCTGAACTCCAAACCTGCAACTACAATAAAGTGTGTTTCTGTACGAGTGATGAACTAGATTACAGAGCACAGTTATTCCTCAGACTTAAAATATGTATAATAATAATAATAATAATAATAATAATAATAATAATAATAATAATAATAATAATAATAATAATGTACTTCGTATTAAGTTTCTGTTTGTATATGTATGTGTGTGTGTGTATGTGTGTATACACCGATCAGCCATAACACTAAAACCACCTGCCTGATATTGTGTAGGCCCCCCTTGTGTTGCCAAAACAGCTCTGACCCCTTGAGGCATGGACTCCACCAGAGTCTGGGGAAGCCAAGTCAGCACCTTGAACTCTTTGTCATATTCCTCATACCATTCCTGAACAATTTTTACAGTGAGGCAGGGCACATTATCCTGCTGAAAGAGGCCACTGCCATTAGGGAATACTGTTGCCATGAAGGGGTGTGCTCAGTCTGCAACAATGTTTAGGTAGGTGGAACGTGTCAAAGTAACATCCACATGAATGCGAGGACCCAAACTTTCCCAGCAGAACATTGCCCAGAGCATCATACTGCCTCCGCCGGCAGATAAGCGACACACACACACCCGGCTGTCCCCATGATGTAAAAGAAAACATGATTAATCAGACCAGGCCACCTTCTTCCATTGCTCCATGGTCCAGTTCTGATGCCCATGTGTCCATTGTAGGAGCTTTCGGTGGTGGACAGGGTCAGCATGGGCGCTCTGACTGGTCTGCAGCTACGCAGCTCCATACACAGCAATCTGTGATGCACTGTCTTTCTATCAGAGCAGTTTGTGCTACAGTAGCTCTTCTGTGGGATCGGACCAGACGGGTCTTCACTCCCCACGCGCATCAGTGAGCCTTGGGTGTCCATGACCCTGTCGATGGTTCATCGGTTGTCCTTCCATGGACCACTTTTGGTAGGTACAAACCACTGCACACCGGGAACACCCCACAACCCCTGCTGTTTTGGAGATGCTCTGACCCAATTGTCTAGACATCACAATTTGGGCCAAGTCAAAGTCACTCAGATCCTTAGGCTTGCCCATTTTTCCTGCTTCCAAAACATCAACTTCAAGAACTGACTGTTCTTGCTGCCTAATATATCCCACCCCATGATAGGTGCCATTGTAATGAGATAATCAACGTTATTCACATCACCTGCCAGAGGTTTTAATGTTATATATATATATATATATATATATATATTTATATATGGCACATAATGTTAGTGATACTTTAGATCGTAGTAGATTGAAATAGATTGCAGGTCACAGTTATTTTTCCAACAATCTTACAATATGTAATAAAACAACAATAACAATTCAACTACTACTACTATTCAATTCAATTCAATTTTATTTGTATAGCACCTTTAACAATGGACAAAGCAGCTTTACAGAAATAAATGGATTCAGGACATAAATTTTAAATGTATGAATTTATCCCTAATGAGCAAGCCAAAGGTGATGGTGGTGAGGAAAAACTTCCTGAGATATCAAGAGGAAGAAACCTTGAGAGGAACCAGACTCAAAAGGGAACCTATTGGTGGAGGACCTTAATTAAAAACTTCAATCTTTAAGTAATTATATCTGGACTTTCTATGCAATACAGAAATGTCTGAGTATCAGGCAAGCTCTATCATGCCCGTATTATAGCCAGTTTAAATTCCTGCTTCTTTCTTCTGGTTTTTGCTTTCTTCTCCCTTTTATCTTCTTCTTATCACATCAGTAAAGATAAATAAGACCATTTCACTGGTAGCTACATGCCCAAGCTATGAGCAATGACACTACCTCCGCTATGTTTTCCAGATATGATGGTGTGCTCTGCAGGTCAAGTATTTCTCTTTAAAGTGCACAGTTTCCTGTTACCATTATTTTGGCACAAGTTATTCTTTTTTTTTATCTGTTAATTTTGTTCTTTATACTAAAACCTTTTAATCAGTCCTGGCCTTTTGGAACTAGAGGTTTGGTTCAGATCCTGAGCAGATCCTTTCCTACTCCATACGCTTCTCTTTCCATCATTGTGCTGCTTGTTGATCATTGTGCTCATCTGTACAGAGAATGTTGTTCCAGAACTGTACAGGCTTTTTTTTTTAGATGTTGTTAGCAAACTCGAATCTGGTCTTCTGTTTACATCTTGTGGTAAAACCTCTGTATTTACTCTGGTGAAGACTTCTCTAGGCTGTTGCCTTTGACACAGATACACCTACCTCCTGTTCACTGTTGTGAAGGGGTTTTCCTTCACTGGGGAAACAATTCTTCTTTCATCCACCACAGTTGTTTTCCGTGGTCTTCTGGGACTTTTGGTGTTCCTGAGCTCACCAGGACCTTCTTTCTTTTAAAGAATGTACTGATTAGTTGACTTGGCCACACCTAATGTTTTTGTGTCTCTCTGATGGGTTTGTTTTGATTTTTCAGACTAATGATAGCTTGTACCACTGGCAGTGACAGCTCTTTGGAATTCATATTGAGAGTTAATAGCAACAGATTCCAAATGCAAATACCACACTTAATCAACTCTAGACCTTTTATCTACATGAGAGATGTGTGTATCTCTGTGTTAATATCAGCCATTCACCACGCAGCAGCTATAGACAGGTCAGTAATGCTATAGAGATGCTCTGATTGCAGTCCTCTTTTTTTTTTATTAAAAGCATCCATTCAAACTGAAATTTTTCACAAATCTGAAAACAGACAGAAAAACTGCTTTTTACTTGAAAAAAACAAAACAAAAAACCTTTAATTAAAACAGACAATACTAAAACACAAATCCACTATTTATCCACAGTTGAAGCCGAAGGTTTACACACACCTAGGCTAAAGACATTTCAATTTAATTTTTCACACATCTCCATCTCCATCAAATCTCCACACATTTCCTGTGTTTAGTCATTCAGGACATCTACTTTGTTTCCATATGAAGTCATTTCAAAATAATAGATAAAAGACAGATTTACTTCAGCTTTCATTTACTATATCATACTTTCAGTGGGTCAAAGTCTACATATAGACTTTTTGAATCACCTTTGAATCATCTGAACTTGAATCAGACACACTTTTTCAGTTCAGTTTTTTCAGCATCTTCAACTCTGCCATTTCCAGCTCTGCCTCCTGTCTTTTTATCAGTGCCACTGCCTCCAAACCAAACAACATAGCTAGTCTCGCTACCATCTTGTAAACCTTCCCTTTCACATTTGTAAATACCCCTCTATCACAAATCACTCCTGCCACTTTTCTCCACCCCCTCCACCCTGCCTGCACTCTCTTCTTCACTTCTCTACCATACTCTCCATTACGTTGACCTCATGTATTTAAACTCATCCTTCACCACCTATACTCCTTGCAACCTCACCATTCCACCGCCCTCCCTCTCAGTTCATATACTCCATCTTGCTCCTACTGACTAGTGATGGGAAGTTCGGATCATTTTACCGACTCGGACCTTTGAGTCTCGTTCAGCAAAATGAACGAATCTTTTTTA
>CM074924.1:22970925-22989063 GCA_037576815.1 Pangasius larnaudii | reverse complement strand
AATGAACACAAATCCCCACAGCCTCGCTCCAACATCTAGTGGAAAGCTTCCCAGAAGAGTGGAGCTCATTATAACAGGGGGAATAAATCTGGAATGAGATGTTCAACAAGCACATATGAGTGTGATGGTCAGGGTGCACATACTTTTGGCAGTATGTACTGTATCTTACCCCAGTAGGTGCACAGGAACTCTTACATGTCTTGCCAACTCTTTTCAGAGGAAAGTAGCTCAAGCACTCTCAAAAAGTCACAACACTAATGACATCACTAATTTGCATATTCATCGACTCATTGTGATTATTTGCATATCAAACTACAAATTAGGCTATATGAACAAGAAACAGAATAGAAAATTATAAAACAGAATAGAATAATGATTTATCAGCATAGAAAATGATAAATATAATAGAATTGATTTCTTATAGAAAGAAGGCCTCTTTGGTCACAGCAGCACAAACTAATCTTTTACACATTTACAAAACGTGTGATTGGATAATTCTGAGCACAATCACGTGCGCCATTATAAACATTTACATTTATGGCATTTGGCAGATGCCCTTATGCAGAGTGACCTACAGAAGTGCTTTGAAGTCTCTATCAGTAGATACACACTGATACTGGTTCACTAAGTCACAGACTCAGATTACCATCAGTCTAAAAACACTGCTGGGGAAGTAATATAGTAACAAGCACACAGACAAGTGTTTTTTTTTTAAATTGAAGTGATAATTTAAGTACTTTAGGAAGAGGTAAGTCTTTAGATGTCGTTTGAAGACTGCCAGTGACTCAGTTGTGCAGCTGCATTCTGGATCAGTTGCAGAGGTTGAATGACGCTCAGAGGCAGAGCTGCCAGGAGCAAGTTGCAGTAGTCCAGTCTCGAAATGACAAGCGACTGAACGAGCACCTGAGTGGCCTGAGTGGAGAGAAATTCTTCTGTTGCTAGATGAGAAAAATGTGCCAGTGAAGGAGTTGGGGTCGGAGTGAAGGTCTGGCAGATATTTTTCAACCTTCCCATCATAAAAGACAGTCTTCAGCAGTCAGGGAGGATGGAGCAGGAGGAGCCGGCAGGTTAAGTAGTGAAGAGTAGATGTTGTGGAGCTTGCAATGATCTTGCAGAAGTTTCCTTTTTTTCGTGTAGAAGAGAGTCTTACCGGAAGTCACTTCAGATGAGAATTTGGACAGGAGAGCGCAGTAAAAGACATGATCTGTGTCGAGTGGTGATTTCTTCCACTTTCTCTCTGGCTTTAGAAGAGGAAGTTCATGGATGAGGAAAGTAAGGAGAGGAAAGTGTCTGAGGTAGGGAGGAAAAGGAGTCAGGGTCTGGAAGGGATGATGGGGTGCAGGAAGCTATGGAGGAAGGGGAGATAGAGTGGAGTTTTCAGCAAGTGAAAGAGAAGTATTGATGGCTGGTTTTAGGCAGGGACGGTGATGGTCGGAGATGTGGAGTGGGGTAGCACTGATGTCTCTAGCTGGGGAGGGGCAGCCAAAGACCAGGTCCAGGGCATTTCCTCCCTTGTGTGTGAGAGGACAGCTGTTGAATATCAGGAAGAAGGAATGCAGGAGAGGGACAAGGCAAGGGGACTTGAGCTTGTTGAGGGGAGGTTGAAGTCTCAGAGGACAGTGAGAGGGATTCTGTCGGTAGGGAAAAGACTGAGGAGCATGTCCATTTCTTCAAGAAAGTCTCCTAGGGGACCAGTGTTGTGACAGATGACAATGATGAGAAGGTTGATTATAGAGGTAATTGTAACTGCATGGAATTCGAAGGATGAGATGTGACGGGGGAGAAGTGTGAAGCACCATCTCCGGGACAACAGCAGACCTGACAGTTTCTCGTGGAGTGTGAGAGAAAGCATGGGCAGAGGACAGAGCAGCCAGTGTGGCCTTTAAGTTGTTCTATCTTGAATTTCTGATTTTGTCTACTATCTACTTGACTCAGTTGGATCTAGATTCTCTCCACTAGAATTGTTGACCTCCCCAACAGAGTTTTGGACTGATGGTATTCCTAGTTTGTGACCTAGTGAGCCAGCATCAGAATGTATTTATTGATAGAGACTTCAAAGCACTATTGTAAGTTGCTCTGGATAAGGGCATCTGCCAACTGCCATAAATGTACATGTAGCTGAGTTCTGTGGATAGGTCCAGGTCTCAGTTAGTGCCAGAAAGTCAAGAGAGTAATGGGAAGCTAAAGCTGAAATGAAATCAGCTTTCTTTACAGCAGACTGGCAGTTCCAGAGCCCACCTACCACCACTGTTTGAGATTGAGACAACACTGAAGGGTAGATGAGGTTACTGGTAGATCATCCTCTCGTTTGTGGATGAGAGCTTCTGTGTCTGTCAAATGTGACGACAGCGATAAGCTTGAGGCACATGTCCTATGTCTGCAGCCTTACCGGGAGAGAATAAATTCAGGTTATTGTATGTTTTTTTATTGTATGTTTTTTTTTTTTGTTTTTCTTCCTAAAATGTTTCTATTCGTTTTTCACTTGAATTGTGTTGGTTGCTAGATCAGACTACAGGTGGAAAAAGATCTGACATGATTTATCCTGGTTTCATTTTTGTACATCACAAAAAAATAACATTTTAATTTACACTCTTTATATCTGCTGTACATCTGTACATCTGACAGACATTTTAGCCTCAAAGCAGCTTACGAGTGAGCCGGTACAGTGCAATGACCAACAGGAGCTCTGTGGGAACTGAACTCTGGTTTCTAGTACTATAGCTCAAACGAACTACTCAAATGAAGTATGCACTTACAGCCCCTGTTCTGTAAAAATATCCAGAAGAGCACACTGACACACAAATAAACTGAGTGCAAAAAACAGTTTAAAAACTATTTTAATTAGCGACTGTTGAATAAAAAAAGATTCTTGACTGTACAACATTTATTAACAGAAATCTCAAAAAATAAGACAGGCAAAGACATGTCCTTGGAAAGCTTTAGTCTTTGACGATCAGAGACAAAGTAGTAAGAACAAAGAGCTCTGTTAATATCTGTTTAAAAACTTTTTTTGAAAAATAAAACATGGAAAAGTCTGTACAATAAAAGAGACACAAGCCCGAGTTTAGCTTGTGTGTGTGAGGGGGAAAAAAAAAAAAAAGTCATATTTCTCAGTCATCCATGGTGAAGTCGTAAGGCTGGAAATCAGCACGAATCTGTTTGGCCAGAGCTTCCTCTTCCTCTCTGCTGCTTTTACACTCTCTCCAATCTGAGCGTGTTGGCATATTCAAGACTGTCTCGCTCGCCAGGACCTCCCTGTACACACACACACACACACACACACACACACACACACACTCATAATTGTGCAAAATACAATTAAAACATGCTCCTATACACTTCAAAAATAACACTCCTGTCTACCTGCCAAACTGTAAAGGGAAGTTCTTCTTAATGCGGTAAAACAGCTTCTCTCCCGTATCCAACTCCACATAGAAATATGGCGTTCCTGGTGGAGCAATCTTGGACCGAAGATGGAAATGAGGAGACAGAATCAGACAAAATCCTCACCGGAATGTTTCATGTTTCAGCAAATCAGTAATGTAACGCAAATCTACTCTCTGGGAGAGGTGTCTGCTGAGTCATGGCTCATTGTGTGGATAAATGGCTGGGGAAGTGGCATTACATTTACAGTATATCACATGGTCCCGGTGGCCCATGTGGTCCGTAGTACCTGTTTGAGGTCGGTGTGTTCTGGTATCTCCATCAGCTCCATTTGCTGCTCCTGAGCCTGCACCATAAACGCCTCTTTAATGTCCTCAGTAGTGCATGTCTCCATGGGCACAGGCACCAGCTGCCACCAGGACAAACACACACACACACACACACACACACACACACACACACAGACCATTTCCATTGTGTTACAGGTTACATAAAAACTGCTACATGGACACTTGTGATCGTATGTTTCTATAGAGTGGATGCTTATAACACGTTAATGTTATTCTATACCAGTATAAATAATTACGGCTTCAGCCATTAATCCCAAGTATGATATACAAGAGAAATATTAAGATAAGGCAAGTTACCTTTTCTTCAATGTTTTGAAACACACCTGAAGTCTAAGAAGCTGAGGCATCTCGAATACACACTGCCAGTCACAGGATTTGAACATCCTGCATTAACTTTTTTTTTTTTTTTTGGGTCAAACTTCAAGACATGAGTGAACACTCTAGTAGAGGCATGTCCAATCGTATCTGGAAAGGGCCAGTGTGGGTGCAGGATTTCATCGCAACCAGGCAGAAGCCATATCCGAGTCTACTGAAAGCCGAGATCAACTGATTATACAGGTGGAATCAGGTGTGGCTCCTGTCTGACTGGAATGAAAACCTGCACCGGGCCTTTGCGGATCAGACTGGACACACTTGCTTTAGTACTAGAACCTCAAAATGAAGCTGGTTTTAGCCTTTCAGATGTCTTTTAAGATGTAGGAAATGATTGTAACAAAAAAAAAAAATCTTGGCCAAATTCAATAAAAGGCTGTTCGATAACCTTTTTCTCTATGGCAGATTATACGATGATTCTCTAACCGTAGAAAATCACTATATTTTGCTTATGGCATTAATCAGCACGGTCCAGGCTCAGGCAGGGAATGTGGTCACGGCTTCTAAGCAGCGTGACAGAGAAGCGTTTGCTCTATCAGCAGGAGATCTCCAGTTATTTGCATTTGTCACACTTCATTGTTTCCGAGCTTAGTGTGACAAATATGCAAAGGAGGGGGAAGCATATATTTTAAAAATTCTTTTATTTATTTATAGCACTGTACAAGTGAACTGTGAGATGTGCTGAACTCCGGGTTGAGGAGACCGTCCCAAGTTTACGAGTAGGAATTCCCAGTTGAGGAGGCTCGCTCATTAGGGATAAATTCACATATTTACAATTTATTTTGGTTTAACTTAATTTGAATCGATTTATTTCTGTAAAGCTGCTTTGTGACAATGTCCATTGTTAAAAGCGCTATACAAATAAAATTTAATTGAACTGAGTTGTTGTCTGGTTGTAGCTGACAATAACACCTTATGCACATTGTAAAACCACTGGAGTTCAGGAACTCAACTGCAGAAAGAATAACAGATATTTTATATAACATGTTCAGATTAAAAGCTGGTCATCATTGGGAATAAATCCCTCAGACTGTGTGTTCTTCAGCACAGACAGCGTTCGTCTGCTCAGACTTAAACTGATGACGGTGATGTACATGAGCCTGAGAACCGGAGGAGAACCGGAGGCTCTCGGATCTCCTCGCTGCTTCCAGTGAGTTATCACAGGCTCAAACATTTTCATTTACGTGGTGCTGCTGGACTGACCCTGGGTCTCTACGGGTCGGTCCGTTCGGGCAGCTGCCACGGACAAACACACACACACACACATCAGACTTAAACGGATCATCTTTTACCACACGGAGCCCTATACTGAGTCTACTGCAGCAAATACAGCAGGGCCAAGATTTCTAAAAGCAAGCAAATATTTATTTTAAAAAAAATATTGATTACTAAACATTAATCAGACAGTTAATTATTTTCTAAAAGCAGTAGTGGTGATAATGTATAACACACACAGACTGGGTCTCATTTATTAAAGTGTGCAGAGAACAAGTTCTAAATTTGTGTGTAAGAACCGTGTGTGGAAGTTGGCACTTCTCCCATGTGTTTACCGCCTGATCACGGCCATGCTCATTTGCATAAAGAAACGCCCCTAAATCACCATATATGGTAAACAAGTTCCCTTTTAAAAAGCCCAGTAGCCTGCTCGAGGTGCTGCTTGTTACAGACGACGTGGGGCATGTTATAAATGGTCTAAGATGAACGTCATCAAAAGTGATACTGCTGAGACTGAGCAAAAACAGTTTATTTGGCACTTTCACGAGTGGTTTGTCTAAAAATGTTTTTTTTTTTTTTTTTTTTATGGCTACATGTGTGCCTTCTATAGCTTCCATTAAAAAAAATCCTTCATTATTGTTGTCTTTTCCGCTGCGACTTTTCTGAATGTAACATACTTCGGCATGAGACGTGTGCCATAACACACCTGTGTCGAGCTTCTCTTGGAGCTAAAACTGTGCTGGGAAAAACAAAAATGGACTGATGAGCCACTTGTCACTCCCAGTCTTTAGACGTGCATTTTATACCATTTTTAATACCATTATGCACTCTACTTCTTCTTCTTCTTCTTCTTATACCAGTAGGGCTTCCTGCGTACGCATGGTCAGGTTTAAATATACACACATCATTGTTTACACACAAAACAGTTCCGACACACGGTTGATAAATGAGACCCCTGGCGCTCAATGTCAAGGAACTACAACACTTAACACACAGTGCTGCATGCTCATCATCGGTAGTGGATATGTAAGAGAGAGCGAAGGTCACCGCACCTGTAGCTGAAGATGCTGGCTGCGGTAGTTCCTCTCAAACAGGATGCAGCGGCGGCCGCGGCTCTTGTACAGTTTCCTGACGGCATTTTTGTATTTCTGCAGCTCGTCCACTGCCTCAGACGGCAGCTCCACCACGGACTGGTAATGTCCAATGGGCAGGAGCAGCACGTGGTCCGGGGTGAGGCAGCCTTTAGCCAGCGCCATGTAACACTGAGGAGGCAACACACTATAGTGCTTATGATCAATTCGTGAGCTTACCACAGCGAGTGTGCGTCGGAACTGTGTGCCGGACATCTCGAGCAGTCAGGAGTGTATGTGGAACTCACGTGCGTCCCGATGCTGATGACCAGGTGCTTCTCCACCTCAGGGCTGGCTAAACAGAACCAACACGGCCCGGTAGGCTGAGCTGAGGTCGGCAAGATAGAGCAGAGAAACAGGAAGCAGATTGTATCAATTTTTAAAACAAACAAACAAAAAAACATCATAATTTTGCTAATTTTAAGCATTTATTTCTAGAAAGAAACAAAATGATCTGCCAATGGAGTAAGACAATTTAAACCTTGAAATGAATAGAAATGTCTAGAAATCTGTTTAAATAATCTTATGTTCATTTTGCTGCAATCATATAACAGGGATCACCAGATACATCTGATTACATTCAAGATATTTTCACTTGCTCATTTTTCTTTGCAGTGAACTGTAAGTGATTATCAGTGATTAAGAATTTTCAATTCTCAGCAAAGCCATCTTTTTTTTTTTTTAAATCAAAACCGTGATTTTATTTAATTGTTTTTTTTCATCAAAACCATGTCTGTCCCTCAAAAACGGAATTCACTGCTAAAAAAAAAGTGACATTTGGACTAACAGGGCTGCGAGTGATGAGCAGATATGACTCACGGGGTTTGCGAGGGTGTTTGTGCTGAAGGGATCCGTCTGCCTCTGACAGTCTCTTCCTCCCTGCACCCTGATGCTGCTGGTGCCGGTGATGCTGCGGCTTCTTCTGGCCCAGATCGAAGAAGAACTGAGAAGCTGGTTCCTCCTGCCAAACACACAGGTTCGACACAGACATGACAAAGCCAAGCGACATCTCAGCAAAAATCAAATCTCGCTCTTATCTCTCTACACACAGTAGTGTGCAAAAATCTTAGGCACATGCAATGAAATGCTGTAGAGTAAAGATGCCTTCAAAAATAATGAAACTAAATGTTTCTACATTTAAAAAAATACTATAAAGAGCAGTAAACAGTAATAAATGAAACAAAGTCAATATTTGGTGTGACGATCCTTCAGTTTAAATAAAACAGTATCTCAGGTGCAGTGAGTACAGTTTTATAAGGAAATGAGCTGGAAGTGTTACTGAGCATCTTGAAGAAGCAGCCACGGTTCTTCTGGAGACTTTGACTCACTTCTTATTTCTGCAGTGAAACCCAGCAGCCTTCATTCTGTTTTTATCTGAAAAGTGTCTCTTATGGTATCTGCTGCTTTCTTCACTGACATACAAACATTTATCATTTTGTGCTGGAAAACTAATGTTTGGAATCTAAAATGTTTTCGTACTGAATCAATAATGTAGAAGTCAGAAAATACAAATCTATAACAAAGTTTGTACTAAAAAAAAAAAAAAAAAGGGCACCAAGACTTTTGCACAGTACTGTAAGAGTCCCCCCCCCCCCCAAAAATACGAGGTCATATACTAAGGAGGCAAGTGGAACTGCTCAATATCCGTGTCAGACATCAGAGCTCTGGAGTATAGGGTGAATATTTATTAACTTCATACAAAGTTTTACATCCCCGAGAAAAACTGCGCCTTGTCTGTGAAATTGTGACGACGCTGGAAAACACACACCTCTCCAGCTGCTGCAGATGGAAGTGGCTTCTCCTTTTTGCCTTCTTTCACTGGTTTCCTATACGGATTCTCAGTGACATCCTCAGGCTGTTTGACCAACACTGCCGGGTCCATACTTTTCATTGGGACAATATTGAACGCATACAGGTACTGAAAGAGAGAACGCGTAACAGTTCCGTCTCTACGTCTCACAACTCAGCCTCTGAACTCTAAAATGAATAACTTTGGTGTTAACGAGTGTAAATACATGGCCTACCTTTTTCTTCCCAGGGTTGTTAACTGTTGCCAGCGCAATGAATCGACTGACATGCTGTGCGTTCTCCTGAAGAACCATGTGGTTTCTGTGCAATTCAATCAACAAAAATTAAATATCAAATGTAAAAAAGAAAATCATTCAACATTATCAAATGCAGCAAAAAAGAAATCCAGTATCACAATAACGAACATCAGAAGTCCAAAAGTCAGACCTGTATGGCAGTCGCTCGTAGTAAACTCCTTCCAGTCCAGCAAAGTGGTAGCGAGGCTTCAGCTTTTCAGCCAGATTTCCAATGGAGGAAACGCCACAGAACTTGGTGTCAACTTCCTGAAACAAACATGACGACAATTACCGTGAAAGCTGTCTAGAGATAATGAAATCCACATATGGAGATGAGGTTAGAAGGGACTTGCCGGGCTGTTCCCATACTGCCACACTCCTCGAGGCCACTGCGAGGTCAGAAGGATGTCAACCCCTTTAAACTTAGAGTTGGACACCAGGGGAGTGACGAGGGCCGTGAGATCTTTCGGGGTGAAACAGTGCGCAGGCGCCGGCTCCTGCTGAGCCTCTCGGCCACTGACGTACACGACCTGCAGGCCTGACGCTCCCGTGAAAACACCTCTTCGCCCTGAAATCCACACAATCCTGGCAGTGGATCATTTGCAGGACTACAGTAGGAGAGTAAAACACTACACTGCCTCTTATTATGCCTTATGATCTATAACACTGGGCTGACCTGGCAGTCATTTTTATCCAAATGATATAAAAGTCCACAAACAACCAAACCTTGATGTGAGATGGTTAAATAAATAGTTTGTGCTGAAATAAATGGTTTGTTTGTTGGCTCATGTGAATACTGTATGCTCACACCACATTTTCCTGATGAACAAATCTTTTACATTTTGCAGTCATCTGTCATGTCAGTGCAGAGACATCGTTCAGATAATTAACAAACGATATGCTGTTAAACCCCAAAACTCAAAAAAAAAAAAAAAAAAAAGAATTCTCACCTAAATAGATGATATTTTCAGCCAGTTCACATCCATCAGAGCTGGGGAAATATTTCACCGTCTCCTGGCTCGCAGCTCCCAGAATGTACGTATGAATGGGAGCTGAAGTGTGAATAAAAAGTATTTAAAAAAAAAAAAATCATTCACTGCCAGTGCCACTCCATGACTCTGTACTGCTGAGATGTGATGTATTATAGCCTTAAAGCTCATTCACCTTTCTTATCTCCCGACCTGTATGCCTCCCATTCAGCTTCAGCCTCAGGAGACTTACCAAAGAAATCTCCAACACACAGCAGCAGCTGTAAAAGAAACATCAGCTGGGTCTTTGCCTCTGGTTTCCTGAGCTGTGTGAAATATGTTGATACAGACTTGTGTGCAGACTTACATCGAACTGTCCGCTCTTTTTTTGGATTGTGTTCACCCGGTTGAACAAAGCACTGATTCTGCCTTCGACATCACCGCAAGCAAGGCTTAAAAAAAAATCAAAATAAACCAATAAAGCTTCTGTTAAACCGCATGGAAAGATAAGGAACAGCACGTGGCTTTACTCCAGTATACTCTCTCAGCGTTAAACACAGCGCGGGGTTAAAAGTCTTTATTAAATGCGAGGTTAAAAAACAGGTGAAAGTGTTTTACAAATCGGACTTAAACTTACACTCTTAAAGGTTTCTCCTCCATTCTGTCAAAAAAAAAAACAAAACAACTCAGCTCGGATATACTCCGATTTGTTTATTTTCAGTTTTGAAAAAAGCACCAGCGTCCGCGGACATAATAAACCCGGGGGAAACAAGTGAGTAAGGATTTATTGTCCGGAATATTAGAGTCGAGATAAAACTGCATCAGTACTGCCTTTCACAGAAAAAATTACACACAAAGTTAAGTAAACGAGAGCGGATAATAATAAACCATATCATGAATAAAAGTCTGTGTACACGTAAAAGCTTCATGGTCTTCAAGCTTCAAGCGTCACGGTTTCCACCCGAGAGAAATATTTGAACGGACCCGTGAGTCGCATCAACACTGCTCCCTTATGATGTTGATTGTTTGTATTTATTACTTCATTGTGAGGTGTGGTGACAATAAATTGAAGAATGAATGAATGAATGAATGAATAAATAAATCGTACTCAATTTTGGTCACTGGTTAAATCGGATTTTAAATCTTTTTGTCACATCGACAAAAAATATCAAATTCACGCATAAAAAATGTAGACCTTCTTTTGATCTATTCATATGCGAATAAAAAAAAAACATTTAATGAGCTTGATTTACATGAAAAAAATTAATAAAGACCCGCAAATTCGACACGTTGCTGTAATTAGCCATTTTCACACTTCCGGGTTTCACGCTCCAAAAAAAGGCCGGCTGCTGACGTCATATTTGGGTTGCGATTTTTTTGCCTCTTATCTCTTAAATTGTATGTTCCCCGGTTTTTTTCTGTGTGTATTTGTAGAAGCAAGAAAAATAATATTAAAAAAAGTTTAAATCGACAAATGTGACTCAGGTGTGTGACGCAGGTGTGACGTAGACGACCAGCTGACCAAACAGGAAGTAGTTTAAACGCTGCACGATGGTTTGAGAATTGCAGCGTAGTTATTGTTTATATGATGTTTTCTTTTGGAGTTATGGAGTCAGTGGGAATTAGATGGGAATGGACATGTCACTGGAGCTAAATAGGATTAAAAGCAAAGTTATATAAAGCTGAAATATAAAAAGAGCGTGCGGAACTAATGACTTAACTGAAAACCACTGGCTTGTGCATGTGCGAGTTTGGGCTGCAGCATCATCAGCTCTGAATCCCTGATGGCATAAACATTTCCATATATAGGCTTTGGATGTGGTTCTAGCAGCAGATCCTTGAGTGGAAATGTAAACAGCAACATACTCCCACGGACACGAACACGTGGACACACCATAACAACAACAACAACAACAAAAAAACCTCCATCAAACGCAACCATGTCGTCGTCTGACCAGCTTATCGAGATTGTTATGGACAACAGATCGTATAATGTGAGCAAGAGCAAGCTGATCGAGAAGAGCGACTACTTCCGGGCGCTGTATAGCTCTGGCATGCGGGAGGCTGGAGAGGATTCAGTGCAGCTGCAGGGACTGAGTGCACCAGGCCTGGAGCTCGTCCTGGAGTTCATTAACACCTCCAAAGTCCAGGTGGTCAACGAAACCCTGGAGGATCTCATCGAGACAGCGTCTTTCCTGCAAGTCACCCCCATCCTAAAGCTTCTTCTGTCTGAAATCCGCCTAGACAATTGTGTCGAGGTCTTCAACCTGTCAGATGTGTATGGCACACATGAGCTGCGCACGGCGTGCCTCAAGTTCATGAGCTGCCACTACCACCCCATGCTGCGCAGACCCGAGTTCCACACTCTGCCTGCTGAGCTGCGGGGGCAGATCAGGGAGATGCGGATGAGGGGCACGGCCACGCTGGTGGCAGTCGGAGACTTCGTGGGCACCTGCCTGGACCTCGCTGATCAAGATGAGCCGTGGTCCATGCTGCGCTATGGGGAGCGAGAGCAGCGCTGGAAGCCGCTCGCCAACAACCTCCCTCCAGACATGGTTAACGTCAGAGGGTACGGGTCAGCTGTGCTTGACAACTACCTCTTCATCGTCGGTGGCTACAGGATGGCAAGTCAGGAGATTGGCGCAGCGCATTGTTACAATCCGTGCAGAAATGAATGGACTCATATAGCTCCTTTAAACCAGAAAAGGTACTGGCATCACATTAGCGTATGATATACAGAGAACAGGAAGTCACACCCTTTGTTGTGTGGGTGCTGTGTTCACCTGTAGATGTTGTGCTTGTGCTCAGGGCTAACTTCAAGCTGGTGGCAGTGAGTGGGAAGCTGTATGCGGTTGGAGGGCACGGCTTAAGTACGGTGGAGTGCTATGGTCCTGAGCAGGACTGGTGGACCTGCGTTTCCTCCATGCCTGATCCTCTGACTGAGTTCTCTGCATGCGAATGCCAGGGCATGATCTACGTCATGGGTGGCTACACAGCCAGAGGTGTGTATGTGCCAACACACACACACACACGCATGCACACATACAGGAAGTGGTACTGTACTCTCAGAGGTAGAGTCGATCACGGTTGTGTATCTGAATAATGAGATTGCTTGTCACTGCTTTTTTTTCAATCTCAGAATATTTGTGGACTTAGTTATGTCAATTATAGCAAACTTAAAGGTTGAGAATAACCTAGTTATTTGGACATATTTATTCCAAGACCTCTTTTTTTTTGGAGACCAAAGCACATTTTCTGTCTTTCCCTGGCAGACAGGAACACGAACGTGTTGCGCTACTGCCCCGCCTCAGACACGTGGTCTGTGTTGCACACTTGCCCGGCACATGTGCGGAAGCAGCAGATGTTGTCTGTGGAGGACATCATCTACCTGGTGGGCGGCTACACGCGTGACCTGGAGAGAGTCGAGCATGTGAGGGCCACCGCTGCCGAGGACGCGCTGACAGTGCAGTCGTATAATGTGCGCACAGGTGAGTGGCTGCAGCTGCGAGCGAGTGCATCCAAGTCAGGCCTGAACCTGACATGTGCTCTGCACAATGACGGCATCTACATCATGAGCCGTGACGTGGGCCCACGCACCAACCTCGAGCACCGCGTCTTCCTCAAGTACAACGTGTTCAGTGATGCCTGGGAGGCCTTCCGACGCTTCCCGGCACTTGGCCATAACGTGCTGCTCTGCTCCCTGTACCTGCCCAACATCCTCTAGGCCAGAAGGTTTGAAGATGATGTTTAAAAAAAAAAAAAACTATAATTGACTCAGTGGTTATAACTCACTGGTTTACGTTCAGTAGCAGTTTAACAGTCTCTCATACTGATGACTTGAGGAACCTTGCTTTACCATGTTGCTTTACAAACACTGACTATGGGAACAATTTTACTGCCGTATCAGATTTCTCAATCTTGCACAAAACCTACTAATGCCGATGCATGCACTTACTTCCTGTATCCCTCCATTCCAGAATATAGTAGTGTACTACTGATACACAAGTGATGCCTGGCCGTGGTTTTACATGGCCATAATTGTGATGGAACACTAAGAGTGATCGCAGTGTTAGTAGACATAACTTGTTCAGAAAATTACCACTTAGGCCTTAAATTTGGGCATCTGACAAAAAAGTTTGTCCAAAACACCTGTGTGGTGTTCCCCCCTTTTTTTTTTTTTTTTTTTACATAAGGAACATGTGGAGGGCTTGTGTGTTAGAAAAAGTGAAAAGAGAACAATGAAATATTCTGAACGTTTGGAGACAGTACTCTAAACTCTAAACCACTTATTTATATTTATATGTTTAGTGCACACACAGTGCACACACAGTACTGTGCAAAAGTCTTGGCCTTTTTTTTTCTTTGTACAAACTTTGTTATAGATTTTTATTTGACGACTTCTACGTTATTGATTCAGTACAAAAACATTTTAGATTCCAAACATTAGTTTTGCGCTTTTTTATTTTTTTTTTTATTTTAAAGCAAAAAGTCGTCACACTAAATATTGACCTTGTTTCATTTATTACTGTTCATTCTTTATAGTATTTTTTTTAAAATATAGAAACATTTAATTTCATTATATTTGAAGGCATCTTTGCTCTACAGCATTTCTTTGCATGTGCCTAAGACTTTTGCACAGTACTGTATATACTGTTGGATATTCTCACCGATGCCTTAAAAAGGTCAATAAAACATGCAGCAATAGTAGGTGTGTACACTGTTATTTGGTTGAATAGTGTTTTATTTAGTCTGAAAACACGCACACACAGACACACAAACACACACACGTCACACTGTTAACTCCCTTTAGAAGAGCATTCTTGAACAACAGTCTTTTTTTTAAAGGCTGTTGTAGGCTACAAACCTACAATTGATTTCACATTCTTCATTTGCACAGCTTCATGGGATGCAGTGTTGTGGGAGCTGATTGTTTTGGTGAGGATGTGTTGGTTAGATGTGCTGCTCTGGTGATGAAACAGATACGGGAGATTTGGGGCTTTTGGTTTAGTGAATTTCATATGTTTTGTTAGCAACAAAAAGTTTGATTCAGCGAGCCAGCAAACAGAGTTCTATCCTAAAATAACACTGGGATTTCACTGGAATTCCAATAGCTGCCATTTTTGGTTGTTGTTTTTTTTCAGAGAACATTTTTATATCCAAAGCTATTTCTGTTTGTTTTGGCCAAATGACTTTCAGTGTAAATACTCATGCTGAATCAGTCAGGTGGCCAACTTGTGAATAACAGAAATGATAAATAAAGAACAGAAATGAAGTTGAGGAAATGCAGAGTAAGAGCCTGTATTTTCCACAGTGTGTGACAAAATAATCAGTGATCTTTCAGCTTGAGTGCAACTCACAGTCCTTTAACATTGTGAAGATTGAACACCCGCTGTCCTCTTCATCCTGGTCTGTGGTCATGTCCTTCTGTCTGCCAGAGCGGTCACGTCCCGTCAATCACGTCACTCCCTCACACAAAAAGCGTACACTGAAAAGCCTGGTTGAGCATCTAATCAGCAGCAAAATGCAGGGTAAAAGGACCTGATAAAGTGTTGCTCCTCCATAGTTTACTGCAGCTCACTCTTTAAAGAGCTGAGATTGTGCTCAACTGTTACCGACTTTCTGGGTCTCTTCTTTGAGGCTGGACTTTTGGGTATAGTACATTCATTACTGATTAATCACTGATACAGTGACTCATCATGCCAGATTGCGCTGTGACAAGTCATTTTTCCAACATTTGTCAACCTGGAAGTCTTTAAATGTAAAGTAACAGATAAAAGTCAGTGTAATTTCCGTCCCTTAAATGCACACACACATCAGTCACCAGGATGAACCACAGGCATGCCACGTAAATATTGCTAGTATTCATAATAAGTGAGATGTGTATGTGTGTTTTAAGTTCATTTTCAGAACTAAACCATCCACAGCTAAGTAGAGAACAGTAAGTGTACAGTGTGAATGAATTAAGAGACATGTATCGTTATTCGTGCTAACTCCAGTGCCCATCTTAATATCCGCAATACTTCATACGCTGTAAATTCAGGGAGCTTACTGTACATTTTGATGTGGATTTTGTTCAATATCATAAGCAGACATTCTCCCTGAAAATTCCCAGCTGTCACATTTCTGTTTGTTGGTCAGGTGAGATCAAGAATGATCAATTAAAACAAGAATCTAGTAATCATTCCAAAAAAAAAAAAAAAAGCGAAATCATTCTGGTCCAGTTTTAAGGTGCATCACTTCATATTTCGCGGAAGGTAAAGTCACAACCCGAACCATGAAACTTCTGCTTCCACTATTGTAGCTATTTGGCAAATTAGTTTAATATACCTGCAGTATAATACTTAGGAAATACTCCGCAGATGTTTTCTCCTCAGTGTGTTATGTGGCCACTCTGTGGCGCTATATCTTCATTCTAAAATCATTCAGAACATGAGATATGTATTGAGTGTAGCTGTGATGCAACATCCAGTCAAGCTATAATTACAAAAAAAAAAAAAAAAAATCAACTACTAACAAATGAAAATACAGATTTCATCAATTTAGCACCTTCACATTTCAGTGTATGTTTTGAAATCAGACACCAAATTAAATTCACTTCAGGGACATAGAGTAGTTGCTGAGTCTCCTGAAGTGCACTGCAAAAAAAAAAAAAAAGACAGCAAGTGAAAATATCTTGAATATAGCCAAATTTATCTAGTAATCCTAACTGCAATCACCCAAACATAAGATTACACTTATTTATAATGAACTTTTCTCTTCTTGACAGATCATTTCAAATGCTTGTTTCTAGAAGGAAGCAAAAATATTTGCCTATATTTGCAGTAGAAAAAAAAATAATTGGAAATGAAGTAAATACTGTATGTTTAGAAATAAAATTGACAGTCTTATATTTGTTCTATAATAATCTTTTATTCAAGATCCTCTCACTTGCTAAGATAGCATTATTCGCAGTATGATGCTGTTATTGCTGTTGGAGAATAAAGTGAATAAGATGCGCGTCTCTTATGTATCTCTGATGTTTGTGCAGGCCATGAACAATTAATGTGTTTAGCCAGGCAGTGTCATCCACGTCCCGCTGCATCGGCTTCTTTGCTAATAACTCTGTATTTGAGCTCAGGCTGGATGTTCAGACTGTAATGGTTCTGTGTGTTCATTCTTCTGTACAGCTTCCCCACAGGCCACATGGCCCTTTCACAAATATCAGTAGGTCATCCTGATGCAAAGTTTTTTTGCGTGTGTGTGTGTGAGAGAGAGAGAGAGAGAGGACATGAGTCAGGTGCATGCATTCTCTCAGCAAGTGTTCAGCATTCAGAGCAAAATTAATGAGTCCTAAAGAAAGGAGTCACGTTGAGAGTGCTGGAGAGAGATAAAGAGGATGTATAGTATGAAACAGAGAGGTTTGCTGAGAATGAACAAGAGAGTAGGACACGGGAGAGGTTGGGGGAGGTAGACAGAATGAGAGGTGGCTGCGAGAGAGAGAGAGAGAGAGAGAGAGAGAAGGGAGGGAGGAGGGAGGAGGATGCACAGCTCTGCGGCGCTACAAGGACAGTGAGCTTCTCAGAGAGAGAGAGAAGAGAGACTTGATGCTCAGCCTGAACACCATACAACACGAACTCGCCTACCACCACGCACACAGCTGACCAGCAGACAACGTGCAACACATCCTCCCAGCATCAACGAGGGTGGATCTGCTTCATCAGGAGCATCTTTTTTTCCCCCCCCTTTACTAAACAGTAAAGAAGACTGAGCCTCTGGAGACTATTCACAAAATGTCATTTTTCTTTTAAAAACCCACAGGGATTGTTTATTAGTAAGGAAAAAGAGTGTCTGTTCTCTATTCGTATCTCTGTTTTGTGTCTGAATGAGAGTGTGTGCAAACCTCGCTAAGCTTCAGGGTCACACCATTGCTGGTTTGTGAGCCACAGTGCTGTGCGAGAGGAGCCCGAGGCAGAGGCAGAGGCAGGCAGAGGCAGAGTTTTGGGGAGCAAAAGAACTGTTGGGTCAAGAAGTAGCATGAGTGAGTCCAAGAAACGTGAGGTAGAGCTGAGGGATAAAGCCATCATGCACCAGCAGAGGAGACTGAAGCAGGCCACCCAGTTCACGCACAAGGACTCGGCTGACCTCCTGCCTCTGGATGGCCTCAAGAGGCTGGGAACATCCAAAGATTTGGTGAGTGCCTCTTGCTGTCCATCATTTGAAAGCAGCAATTTCACCCAAGTGACTTGGTTATGGTTACATGGGAGAGAGGCGTGTGCTGAGTAATTATAGAAAGAAGAGCACAAGATCTCATTTTGAGTCTGACTGAGAGATGTGATGACCCACATGACTTACGTATGTCTAGCACAGTAGATTATATTGTAGACTATAGATCGTAGTTACACACACACACACACACACACACACACACACACACACATACCACACAACCAAGAGCATTATAGAAATGGTATTCTCTCCCAAGTATTAGAAATGTGTTTAAAATAACTTTAAGGTACTTATAGTTTGAGGTTAAATGTCATTAATTTTTACATCAGCAATCCTGTAGCATCTCCTACAAAATTCAATTCAATTCAATTCAATTTATTTGTATAGCGCTTTTTACAATGTCATTGTCTCAAAGCAGCTTTACACAAAC